>APFE031143461.1:0-28188 GCA_000404065.3 Pinus taeda | reverse complement strand
GCGAAGCATATGTCAATAGTCTTACAGCTTGCCAGGAGAGCGAAGCATATTTAGATGTTGCCCTGTCAATAGTTTTGCAGTTTGCCATTGCCAGGAGAGCGAAGCATATTTAGACGTTGCCCTGTCAATAGTCTTGCAGTTTGCCAGGAGAGCCAAGCATATTTAGACGTTGTGCCTTTGCATAATTGCCTCTATCAGTGTCGACGGACAGAAATGTTGCGCCACAAGGTTGCAAGGTTGTAACGAAGATTATGGCATCATCGTTACTTGCCAACTTGCAGCAAACTGATATTCAGTTTTTTCCAAGTCCAGATTTCATAGAGCATTATTGTTCGATGGAATAGAAACTATACACATTCCTTGACTACCCCTTCTCAGTCTTAGTAGAGTTCCTTCAAGGTATGGAGGTGAGCGTGAGGTTGTTGGCGTTGTATGATGTAGTTGCAATGTTGAGTGTTTTCTGAGCCTGGGAGATAAAGTGAGTTCTCTTTGCATTGTCCATTATGCAGTTGCCCAAGAATTAGTTATTGAAGCTTAACTGCCTTTGGAGTTGCCCAAGAATTGCCGACGTTGTACAAGAGAACATCTAAACATTTATAAACTATTGCCCAGATTAACCCAACAAAACTTGATGGCTTAAGTACGAGAAAACATTAAAAACATTGCGGAAGTTTCTCACGCAGAAGGAAATCTCTAATGTGTTCAAAATGCAATCCTGTAATAGAGGCCAGAAGAGCAAGAGGTGTATATATATATATATATATAGCCATTGGCAGACAAATTATAGAGTGCAGAGTTAACGATATACATAACATTCCACATAGATAGATATCTATTTTGTTGGGAATTTTGATTATCATCAACGCTGCGCTCAATAATATGGTTGCGTGGGCTGTCATAGGCTTGCAGCAATCGCTTTCGGGCATTCTCTCCATAACAAAAGCATACTGAGATTATCTTCAAATGATGGATGCCCAGCTTCAAATGATGGTTGCCCAGAATGATTAATTGTATGTACTATATAAGGTCGTGGGATTACCAGAACTAGAAGCATCCAGCTCTGGATCGTAACAATGAGTAGAATGTACTGCATTTGGCGTAGTGCATAAAGTCCTTTGGCAGTACGCATAATGTCAATGGACCACATGGATCGTGAAAGATTGAATACGTTAACCATTGGCAGTGCTTGCTTGGGTCTTGGGATGCTTGAATCGTCAAAGGTTTGAATGCGTTAACCTTGAGAAGCGGATGCTACAATATTGGGATGGTTGCACATTCAATAACACCTTTAATATTTAAAAAATTTGCTAACACTTTTCCAAACAGTGACCAGGATAGCTCACAGAATCAACATGTAACCAAACCTTACGGACAGGTCGACTCGGTCCCTAAGGTATGCAAGAGAGAGCACTCAATAGAAGGGAGTTCAGTGAATAGTGAAACGCCACCCCAAACCTCGATGTCTGAGACATGCATAACACTCTTACTATCAGTCCTGCTAACGAATGAATTGTGACATTGCTCACATGTACAATGGTTTTTGAAACTATTATTCTAAATTCCACTGGAAAAAAATAAAACAAAGTTCGAACCTTGTCAAAAATAATAATTTCTCAAGTATCAAAATATACTTATATTTTATATAAAATATAGAAATATTTTGTATGTGAAAAAATATCCATAAGGTATATAACCTTAAAGTAAATCATGTGTTCGTAAAATATGCCCAGTTGTCATTACACTATGTTCAAATGGCCTTGTGGCTGGATCGCTGCCAGTTGTTGGCGCTCGCCCTAATCTTCTGCCACCTATGGTTGTCTCCTACTCCGAGGGTAAGCCCTCTCTATCGGACGTTCAATTGCTTCCCTTGTTCATTCAGTAAGCTCTTGATCCAGTACCAGCAACATACCTTCCATCAGTGCCGGATCAAGACCCAGACCTTCGTGATCCAGACCCAGACTGACGAGATCCACACCCAGGAGCAATTATAGGCCCTATTCAATATCCAGATCCTTCCGTCATTATATAAGATGCAGACCTGCATAAGTTCATTGACCGAATGGAAGCTACCGTAGAGGCAGATGTAGCAGTTAACCCCGTCAACCACCGCAACTGCAACCATCGCAACCTTTTTACTGTGTGAAAGGGGAAGGTTTGTATCGAGGTCGTAACCTGCGGCCGCAAATAGGTGAGGTTCAGTCGACAGAGTCAAGATCTGAGTTGGAATTTGGTTGTCCCTTTTTTTTTACATTCAGATTGATTTACACTGGATACTGGTAATTGCTAACGATGTCTCTTTTCTTGTAGGTTCCGCCTCTACCCCATGCTTGGAGGCTCTGTTGCTGACCTGTTCTTGCTTCACTCTCGCGGTCTTGGGTGACGGTCGTGGGAGAACTTAGTTTCTCTGCCATAAGCCGTTACTATTCTGTGAAGAGCTTGGACTGGGGATAATAAGGCTATCATTGGGCATATTAATTACGCAAAGTCGCTGGTTGATCCTGTAATTTTCTATATCTAGAGAATTTGACATATTGGATGAGAAAGGTCTTACGGGGGGCCAAATGCATGAAACCCAAGCTCAGAGGCGGCATAATTAGGAGGTTCTTGAAAAGGGTCTTTCGCTTATCAAAGAAATACTGATTGACGGAGGCCGATTAGCTGATATTCTGCAAGATATGGAGATAGTGAAAGACATTGTTGGTATGTTCAGACATTATATTATGGACCATTGAAATTTTCCATTGGTTTGTGAGAAAGGATGCAACAAATTTGACCTCTGCGTTCACTACAAAATTTCAATAATTGGATCGGAGATCATCCAAACCATCAAAAAAAGAGGAGGGCCGCTATATGATATCGAACCTCTCTTCATATATTCAGAAATAATAGATCGAATTACTTCCATAAACGCCCAGTTGCCGTTGTAGATCTAATTTTCTAACTACACATTTATGGAGCTGGGAACTGAGAAACCAATTAAAGATCACAGATTGGGCAGATGATTCTCAGGTCCAGCTAAGGGGCATTAGATATTTAGTAACAGACTTTGAATCAATTCTATATGCTACAGTTGCAGGATCTTCTCATCAAGAATGGATTTCATGCTTTTAGCCTTTTATTTTGAACTGTAAAACTGTTACTAGCATTCGTATTTGTGACCTTACAGGACTCGAACCGTGGCACGTCATTTCTGTAGTGGATGAAGCCAGGGAAGACCCAGGCGTTGGCTGCGCGCCGACTGCAACTGAGTCAGTTCTTCTTGGCAAGTACGAAGCAATAGTGGACCATCTGTATTATAATAAAATTGGGATTAATTCAGATTCAGGTAAAATTCTGAAACATTATTCCACTCAAATTATAATTGGGAATCTACCATTATAGGTAAAATTCTGAAACATTATTCCACTCAAATTAGAATTGGGAATCTACCATTATACAGGAAATTTGGATCATAGTAGAATTCTAACTATATAATTGCACAGGACGGAGCTAGAACAGGGCAGGGAGGAATCGTATCAGTGCGGACAACATCTGAGGCATGCCTGGTAAGAATTTCTTGCACCTGCATCAAAATCTTGCACCTGCATCAAAACCTCAGGTAATCATTTTGCCTATTGGCAGGCATAGAGAAAATAACTTAGAGTTTTTATTGATAGAGCTTAAAGAACACACCATGGATATAAAAATACCTCAATTGTTTGAGTAGAATTCCAAAATGTTCCCAACATCCCCATTAGAACAAGTTCAGCAAACTAAACATACTTGCTGCAGGCTTCCCATCTTTTAACAATTCCAACCAGGCGAGCATGGAATGCTTTTTGCACATCGAGCATATTCAGATACCACGTAACTTCGTCTTGCACGCAAACATCTGGCTTTACTGTTGTCGTTCCTGTCACCTGTTCAAACAAATTGAAATAATTAGTAGATTATAGACACTTTTCCACATAAATCTCTAAGGAATAGATAGATTTACAGCTCTATAAGCTAATTGTTACCCCGATCATCAACTTAGACTTCTGCATGAGAAGAGATGATAAACAGGTAAATTTGTTTGCAGGTCGATGACGTTCCAGTAGCAGCAGATTCCTCTACTTCGGCTTTTTCATAGAGCCTCGCGGTTATGGCTCATGTTCAACACACACAGGTATCATGGCTCATATTCAACACACACAGGTATCATAAGGGCTGCTAGTTATACCATCCTCCTTCCTTACTTTGATAGTAACATTGCTCATGCAAATTACAATGTTGACACGGTAGCGCAAGGATTGTTGGACACGGCAAGGCAACTTTGACACGGGAAGGATTATTTGACACGACAGGGCAGCAGCCATGGTTTGACATATTATAGGCCATAAGTATAGTTAACATTAAATGTTAGGGGATTAATGCTAATGCAAACATAGCATTAGTTCATGAAACTGAGTTCATTAAACTGTGAAATGTTCTAATCACTTGTACTTGTCCTAACTTTTGAGCCCCTATACCTGCCCGTATGCCTTGTTTTGAGGCCAAATAAGATGAAAAATTTGTTCATTGGTTAAACGAATAAGAAAATATAAAATATGGCGTTGGTTCTTGTGTCATTTCAGCGAACTTTGCTTTAAGTTATATAACGGTTGTTGGTTATCGTGCAGAGATAATGCTAGCTTCACAAACTGATTACTATAGTCCCTACCAGCCCGGAAGGGCAAGGACTAAAAAGGTGTATTTCATATTAGACCCTACAACTTCCCAACAGTGGCTTGAGCTACTCGCTTTAAAGAACAATATTTGTAGAGGGTTTTTGTTGCTAATTGCAGAAATGACCTGCAGTTATTGGTGGATATATCTCAGACGGTAAATGGCGGAACTAACAAAATATGGAGTTGATCCTTCACGGAAACCGTTGCTTCCTGGAATATTATTAACTTTATCGGACAAGTTGGAAATGAGATTTGAAGCGGTGGTTCTAAACTTGTATAGATTACCTGTATCGATATCATAAAAATCTGGATTTTCACATTTTTATCTCAGTAAATGAGAATAAGAATATATTATTTTTAGAGTCATGATTAGACGTAAAGTGAAACGAGTCATTGCAATTTTGAATGGTAGATATAAAATCATTGCATTTTACTTAAGATTTCCATTTATCAAGACGATTCTTCCACTAAAATATAAATGGTTTGTCTTTTCAAGGATTATGTATATATTTTATAAACAAATCATATAGAAAGAGATAGTGGATTGTGTAATCGTGAGAGTTTTTAAAATAATATTAATTATATATTCATTCCTTATATAAAAATAAGTAGTTATATTAATCTAAATCAACTAGTATATCAATTTAAAAAATAATCATCGTATATTTAAATTTTATTTCATTATAACATCAATTTAATATAACTTATTCTATTCATTAACATTCCCTATATTAAAGTAAAGCCATATTTACCCTCATATTTTTTTAAATGGTATAAATTGCTTTATGTTAAGCGTTACAAAATGGAATAATATTATACAGTAACAAAAGCTTTCCATTTTAAGTATTTTCTTTCGGAGTTGTGTATAATGGGACTTTTTGGAGATTTCGGTGACGGAATCCGGCAGAAGAAATGAGGTTAAATCTTGAGTTTTAGCAGTTAAAATGGTTTTTTAACTGTATATTTGGATTCAGCGCCTTGGAAAACCCCTGGGAGCCATTGATTGTTCAGAAACTAGCAATCAAACTTGGGATTCCAATGAATTGCTGCCGGATTTTGACCCAAAAAATCAGCCGGAAAAGCCTTCAAAAAGTCGCGTTATAGACTACTGCTTTTCTAAAGAGCCAATTAGCAAAATGACCATAAATGCATATCGCGGATTTTTACGGTGAAATTATACTTACAAAATAATTAAAATCTAGAACGACCCGCGATCCAGATAACAAGACCAGTTAAATAAATAAACAAAATATCACATCAAACACCAGCGAAGAGTAAAAAGGAAGATCATCGTTGTTTTTAGGGATCGGCCGCAACAATGAAAACAAAGCTCAAATACCAATTCAAATAGATTCACAGCTTGCCATTGTTGTTTGCTGCCAAATATAATAGATTCCCAGCTGTCGTTACTGGTTCGCTAGCAAATATAGTAAATTCCATCTGGCATAGTTAGTTTGCCAACACATATAATAGATTTCCATTTGTCAGGTTAGAATGCCAACAAATATGATAGATTCGCATCTGGCATGGTTGATTGCCAGCAAATGCAAAACTAGTTATCATTGAGATTATTGTCTCTGAACTGATTTAGATTCTATGTGGAAGCACTTAAAAATAAAGCAGTTCAGCGAAGACATATTAATCGAGAAAAATACACCACACTCACATCTTATTATTGATTCACACTAAATAAACAAAATATTATAATTTATGCTGCAATAACAACCAGATGAGTAATACATCACTTAAATTTGCGGCAGTTAAATACTTCGTAGCAACTATTTAAGAAACAATGTAGGAAGAAATACACGAAATTTGTGGCAATTAAATACTTAGTAGCAACTATTTAAGAGCTGATGTATAAAGAAATACAAGAGTTCTGGGCATAACCCCAATGGTTAAACACAATTAATCATTGTTTAGTTTAAAACAGGGCATTCTTTTAATTTTCGAATAGAATTTCAAATCGAAGGCATCCATGACCAAAACAATAAAAATGCCTAACAAAATCACTACAATCTTAGGTTTAAGCAACGGCATAGAGTGAATCTGATACCATTTCTGAGCGCCTCAGTCTGATGGAACATGCAAGGTCCATGTAATAAAGCAAATGGAGGTCACAAAAATCTCCAATATGAGGAATAGTGCCAGTCTTTGAAGATCACCTCTGAAGAATAACACTGGGCATACATTGGTGTTATCGGTTATCCAGGAAGGGCTTAACAATTGGCTTACCAAAGGTTCCCGATATGAGATTCAGGAGTCAAGAATTTGCTGCCAGAATTCGATGTAGGCTCACTGGTAATGGCCGGAAGAAACCCTCATTTTCCTTCATTCCCAAAGAAGCTTTAGGGGTAGCGGTATTTCTGGTAAGCTGCAAGAAACACTCATTTTCCTTCATTCACAAGGAAGCTTTAGGGGATAGTTGTATTTCTGGTAGTAAAGGTGGTGATATCAATAGTTTCAAGACTTATGAGCCAGGCTCGGTAGACGTCTCCTACGTTGGCCGGAGAAAGCTTAAGAGGAAAGAGGCCAAGAAACTCAGAACCATAACTAGAGCCTGCCGTGAAGATCGACAGCCTAATAAACCCCACGGGGACGGAAAACTAGGGTAGTTCAAGAAACACTTCACGCTAAAAGTTGAATATATAGCGGATTTTCCGGATACTAAGTCGCGGCCTCAGATAATATTCTGCAAAATGTGGGGGATATTGTTAAGGAGGAGGAGACTTCTCGTGGTTCAGTTTCATGGTTCTTGGATTTGAAACGTTTTGCGTCACAGCTGGAGCACAGTGCATTATCAAAGTATAAATTCTATACAGAATTCAAACTGACTCTTTTAGAAGTCCGACGGTGCGCATAGATGTCAAATGGAAATCATTGTACAGATGCTTACATATGTGAAATGAAAAGGCCTATTGGCCTAATTATATTATGAAATTAATTATATTGAAATATACATTCAAATATTAAAAATTAATTTCTTTAATTAATTACATTGTAAGAGAACCTATCTTATTTTATATTATTATTTTTTTGTATTAGGATTTAATAAAATTTTTTTATATCTGAATAAATTATGCAAGTTTGTTATAAATAATATTTATTCTAAAATTATATAGTGATTTCTCAAGTAAAATGTCTCCTTGTTAAAATTATCTTATTGCGTTAAATAATGTTTTGATAAGTTTTACACATAGGCAATGGAAAAAAAAATAACAGATAACTAAAAAATTGAATAATTTAGAATGATGTCACTGTAAAAAAATAGAAATCATTTCGAAAACTAATTAAATTATTATTTTTATGTGTTAAAATGGTGGTATCAATGGTTTCATTATCTTTTATTCTCTATCCGTAGAAGTTGAAATTAGTTGTGCTATATTTTACTTCATATAAAGGTTTAGGAAAAAAATAATTTGTTCTTTAAATTATGAATCATAATGTAGAAATAGAACGAGAATGATAATGCTTTCATAGGTTTTGACATGGGAAAACGGAAAAAAAGAACAGTCGTGACCCTAAAAGTATATTGTAATTGAATTACTAATTTTCAAGACTAATTGAATTACTCTTTTTAATTGGTTGAAAGCGTTATTGTCATGTGAGTGGTTTCTTCACTTTTTATTATCCATTTATAAAAAAAAAATTGAAATTAATTCAACTTGATATTACTTCATAATTATATTGGAGAAATAAATTGAGAAAACAAAATTATGAGTGATGAAATGAACTATTTTAATTATATTCATAAATGTGTTTATTTTTTAAGGTATTTTAAAAATAACTTGAAATTGTTTTGGTTATAAGGTATTGATAAATTATTATATTGGTAAATCATAATATTGTTAATAATACTTTTTTAATATTAAAATTTCACTATGAAATAAACATGGTTTTTAAATGTATATATATATTTTTAGTTATATATAATAATTTATAATAATAATTTAATAAGTATAATACTGAATTTTAATCAAAATTTGACATGTTTTTTATTTTGTTTATATTATTTAAGTTATATATATTTAATAATATAATAATAAGTAGTATACTGATTTAATCAAAATTTTAATTTTTTTTCTAAAATTTAGTAATATAAATGAGACCAATTTTGATAGTTATTACAAATTTATTGGTAGTTTATTATTTTTAATTATATAATTATAAAAAATATTTATAAAAAATATTTTACGGGTTTAATAATTAAATATGTATATTTAATTTTCAATTTTTTAAAATTTTGAATGGTTTAAAATATATTTTTTTAGAAGTGCGATTCAAAATCTAGAAATTGTACTTAAAATCCTCCAGTTTGACAGCTGTAAATCAAAATTTCTACAGATTCATCCTTAAATTTCGACTATTTTTGAAATAACTGTTATCTTTTACGCAACCGGGGGAAGTAATTTACTTGAAAGGGCGGGTATGCGGGCGTGAACTCTTGAGCCACCATTGTAAATACTAGGTCGGAATAAGAATAACATAGATCATAAGCGCTCTGTTCATGATGGGGCTATTCTATTGGGAATCAAATATGCGTAATCAGGTGTAATTGATGAGTACCCATGGTCGAGTGCAGGCGAACCTGCCACTTACAACTTCAAACCCCGAGGTACTATAATGTATAATGTTCTGTTCATCACTCCAAACCTCTTCCGACGGAAAAATTTCATAGTTCCAAAAGTGATTAAAGAACATCTAAATATTTTGCTTTTATGATAAATCATACTGGATGGTTACAAAAGTGTTTGTAAAACATTTTGGTATTTTTAAGGAATTTCTTTTATTTAAAAAATAAAAAAACCAGAATTCTGCTGAAAATTAAAAGTATAGTGCCCTGTGATGACATAAATTGTACTGAAGCAAAAGATCAAGAATTTTTTCAGAGTGTTAAGCAAGCTTGCATGAAAATGATATAATTAGGATTTTCATAAAATCTGATGAATAACAAATCAACAATGATGTTCGTTAACATCTCTAGGTCTGGATTTCAGGCATCTTTAAGTCTATGATGCAATCGACCTTCTTAACAAGTCTGTTAGATACGCGTTAGGTCTCTCACAAAAGCTATCATAACAATAGAGACTAGGTTACAGAGTCATCTAACTAGTTTTATCCTATACCAAGTTTTTGTATTCCGATCACTTGACTCGCTCACAACCAGGCCATGGTGATAATGACGGAAGCTCTGTTTCAGTCAGTCATCTTACATTTTCTTTTTCTTGTGCAGATTTATGAATCTGATCTTCAATTAATAGGCCGCAGCAAGTGGAGCAGGCCCTTTCCGCCCCAAAGATTTGAAAGGTCTACCCACTCCGACATAGCCTTCAATCAGACGACGATAAACGACTAAATTGTGGGCGTAAGCAGGATCAAGATTTCGGATGTCATTGTTGTCCAAAACAATCTTTACACCCACGTGAAAATATGTCCAGGGAAGCCAATCCAACAGTTTTGTTAACCATCGCCATGAATTCTCGTTGAAAACAAATCCAGGAACTTTGGGAACAACATCCCTCTTATTCACCAACCGCAACACTTTCACTCCTAGCTCCTCCATTCGCATGGCAAATGCTCTATTCCCTATGCGCGGACTCGCGAATGCAAACGCAGTCACAGGTAAGGGCCGTTCCGGAAAGTTTGAGTTGAGAATTTTTTTTATGTCATATGAACTTAACGTTGCCAGGGCAGCTCCCAAGCTGTGTCCAGTCAAAGTTACGCTCAAACTTTCATCCTTGAATTTGTCCACCAGTCTGAGAATCTCAGAAATAACAGTATCTCTGGCACATCTTGAATCTTCTCCTTTAGAGATGTAGCAGCTTAAAAATCCTTTCTCTACTCGGACACCCTTATCGCTTAAACTAGCTGTACTTGATAATCGGTGTCCCATGACATTGTTCCTCAAACGAGGTGTAGTTGGAAATCCGGCTTTGATAACGTTGTGCTTGAAACGGCTAAAAGATAATCGAGCAGGAACTAAAATATCTCTAGCATCCTGTATCCATTCTTGGCGTGTTTCAGTTCCTCTCCACGCTACTACAATATCTCGCCTCCCTAGTCTTCGTATCTCTTCAGCGTCTGTGCAGACTGCAATAAAGCCAATCCAAACAGATTGCTCTACCGGCCTCCCCAGTGCATCAGTTTCCGCGTACAAATACTTGGTCACTTCGTAGCCGGCACTACAGGAAGTTCCGGAATAAGCAGGCCTTTCACAACTCTCAAACAATTTATCAAGGCTGTATTTACACCCACCTAGATCATTCGTGGAATGTTTAATATCAAACGCATCATAGCACAACTCTGCAAAATCACCATATCTGAGAATCTCAGCTTTGAATACTGGATTAATGGGATCTAATAACCCATTCCACGAGTCTGCTCCTTGAATATCTTGGTACATAGCCGCAAGTGGTATATTTTCGTATCTGGAGGCCTTTGTCAAATCTTCCAGCAAAACAAGACAGCTCGAAGTTGTCGAGGATGAAGGGAACTGCCTCATCCTTCGTAGTACTGAACACAGGTGATGTAGGATTTGAAACGTCGTTTATGGCTTTCTAGGTTTTCAAGTGATGACAATTTAACCTTAATAACGATTTAACCAGTGAAGAGAGGCTGGGCAAGTTAACGACTTTAGTAACAGCTTAAACTTTGCACCTGTAAGCAAAATGTTCAATTATCTTCCACAGAAATCCCAATATGTATATGCCATACGCCAAATAGCATTATATAAGGCAGATCAAAGTGGGATACCGTGTTTATCAATATGACATAGGAAACCCATATGCAACAGCAAGCAGGATAAGCTTCATGAATTTGACTATATCAAATTTGAAATGGTCGCATCAGGAACATTGACTGAAAATATTTTGCTTGAACTTGATGAACTTTCCACCAAAAATTGTTCAATGGTGAATACGTGTCTTCCCAGCCGTTCAACGTTCCCGGCAAAACCATCCATTCGATAACAACGTTGGTCGGCATCACGCTCAAGCAGTGGTGATAAGGGAGTCTTTTCCCCATGTAACTTACCCCCCGAGTCCCGACACCCGAGTAATTTTATGTCATAATCACCATGGCTATAACAGGGTGCACCTCTCCTTAATTCATGAAACTTCGGAACGTTGTCCCCGCCGTGTACCTATCGCCGCCTATCGCCGCCACTTACAGTGACCGGTGGCGAGATATGAGATTTTGGCGGTGGCTAATTATTTAGTACGACTTGTACTCTGAGGAAATACCTCTGTTGA
Organism: Pinus taeda; assembly: GCA_000404065.3. NCBI lineage: Eukaryota > Viridiplantae > Streptophyta > Pinopsida > Pinales > Pinaceae > Pinus > Pinus taeda. Next base: position 16,250 of record APFE031143461.1, on the reverse strand, counting down.
ATATTAAGCAAATGTTAGCCAAGAATAACATGAGATTCAATGGCCAAGATTAATTAACAAGTCAAATATAAAATACGCGTAAATGTATTGCTTGGTATGAAAATAAAAAATGTAGTAAATGAATTAACTAGTTACATGGTGCCTTCTTCGCATCCCTTTAGCATAATAATTACAACATTTCCATGTTTATAACGCGACTTTTTGAAAGCCTTTTTGGCAGATTTTTCCGGTCAAAATCCGGCAGCAATTCATTGGAATCCCAGGTTTGATAGCTAGTTTCTGCACAATCAATGGCTCCCAGGGGTTTTCCAGGCCCTGAATCCAAATATGCAGTTAAAAATCCATTTTAACTGCTAAAAATCAAGATTTAACCTCATTTCTTCGGCCGGATTCCGTCACCGGAATCTCCAAAAAGTCGCATTATAGACAACTCCGTTTTTTTATATTAAAAGATTAGAAACAAATTATTCATATATATATGATTTAAAATTATTGTTTTTCTAATTTTTGATATTTCAAAATTTATTAATTTTTAAAATAATTTAATATAACTTTTTCAAACTGAAAAAATATAAATATAATAATTTTACATATTACTATTAAATAAATTAAACAATTACGATTTAACATAAGCAAAAAAAATACTTGTAATTAGTGTTAATTAGATTTATCTTAAACTCAAATATATCAAATATGAAGAGGGATCAAATTTTGAGCTTAGAATTTGTTGAGCTTTGAATTTGAGGAAAGGTCTACACCTCGAGAGATAATTCCTATGAACACGTGGGATTAAGATAGATTTAGGATGGTTTCACTCCTATGGCCATGCAAAAATTGTTGAACATCTTATTATTCTAATAATTTTAAATATGCTAAATATCTCGAAGATTAATTTGTCCATTTTAATTTCAAATTTGCTCAATTACCTGAAATGATAAAAACATGGAATGGTGAAAAATAATGAAATATAAATTATGAATACAGAGCAACAATGATATAAAATGTGAATAAATGTAGTTAATTGCAAACAGTTTTCATTGTAAGCAATCTTAAACTCATTTTTTTCATTATTCTTATTGTCACATGTGTTAGTTTTTCCATCTTTTCATATGGATCATACTAGAAGGGTGATTGAAATCATAGACAATTCAAATTTTTAATTCAATCTATTGTATTAAGCGTTATACCTTGTCTCTCTTGCTCTCTAATGTTAATAGTAACTTTCTCCAAAGTCAACCATTGTGACTTATTAGTGTTAAACCCCAAGTAAGACTCAATAGTAGTTATTTTCTATTACATCGCTTGAATGCAAATTGACTAACAATATTGAATGATCCAAAAGGGGAATAATAATAATGTACTCAACTACAAATATTTTACAGTTTCAAGAAATAAACATTTCAGCGAAGTGAACATTTTATTTAAGATGAAAATTCAAGTATTTTATTTTTGGTTGAAACACTATAATACAAAAATCAATGCATGTCCTCAATAATTTTTTTGTGCTTATACTGAAATAATGCAGACTACTAATCTAATTACTTTGAAATTAATGTATGTCATACATTTAGTTACATTAAATTAGGAATCGACATCTACTAAAATCAATGCATGTAATGTAAGCATTCACATAGAAATATAAGTCAACATCTACAATGAAATTAGTGTAACCAGTGCAAGAAATCAAATAGGATTCGAAATCATCTACATTAAAATCAATGCATCTATTGTAACCAATTAAATAAGGCTAGAGATCAACAATTACATTGAAATCAATGCATCTAGTCTAATTAATCAAATAGGATTATGAATCAACATTTACAATAAAATAAATGCATCTATTTCAATGAATAACATTGTCTCTCCCCTACCTCTTTCTCCCATATCTCTCTATTTCTCTCTATCTCTCCATCCCTTCCTATGTCTATCACTTCCTTCCTTTCTCTCCATTCCATATATATCTATATATCCCTCCATATCTCCTTTTTTTCCTCTCTATCTCACCCCCCAAACACACATGGTCTCTCTCTCTCTCCAGCTCCCACTCTTTGTCTGTCTCTTCTTCCCTCTCTCTCACCTCCATCTATATATCTCTCTCCCTCTATCTCTCCTTGTTTGTCTCTCTATCTCAACCCACAATATACACACCATCTCTCCACATGTATCAATCTTCTTCTCCCTCCCTCTTCTATTCCCTCTCTCTTTCTTCCCTTTATCTCCCTATGTTTCCCCTTATCTCCCTCTTACCTCCCGCTCCACTCTTTTCCTCTCTCTCTCCATCTCTCCCTTGCCACTCCCTTTCTCTCCCCTCCAAATTCATCTCTCTCTCCCTCCATCTCTCCTTAGCTCTCTCACATCCTCTCTATCTCCCCTCCTCTCTCTCACTTTCTCTCATGCCCTTCATTGACCCCTCCCCAATGAATTGTTTGTCAAGTGTTGTGTTATAAATCCTAATTGTCATGTGCATAAAAAAATTGTAATACTAAGATGGATACATATAATATATAGAATACTTACCTAGAGAAGTAGTGAATACAATGAAGGGAACCCATGTATACTAGTAACCCTCCTTTGACACCGTCCGCCCCACCCAGCACAGTCTCCCTCCCTCAACCCTCCAACTTTGCCACTATATCCCCCTCCAAATCCAACTTTCTCTCCCTCACTCCCTCCTTCTCTCTCTTCCATCCTCTCTCTCTCTTCCTTCCTTTCTCTCTCTCTCTCCAACCTCCCTCTCTCTCTCTCCCCCATCTCTCTCTCTCTCTCTAGATTTATCATTATCTCCCTCCCTCTCCCTTTCTCCATCTCTCCAACCTCCATCCATGTTCCTCTCTCTTCCTCTCCTCACCATCTCTCTCTTCCCTCCTTCTCTTCTCTCTCCCTCACTCTCGATCCATCTCTCATTTGTCACTCCCTCTCTCCCTATATGTATTTTCTCATCCCTTTCTATATCTCCCCCTCTAGGTCCATCTCTCTTTCCCTCCCTCTCTCTTCCTCCCTCATGCCTCTTGTCTCTCTTATTTCCTCTCTCACCCTCTCTCTCCCACCTACTTCTCTCCCTCTATCTTTTCCTCTCATCCTCTCTCTATGTTTCCCTTTCTCCCTCGCTCCCCACATTCATATGATCAAGAATTGTCACTTTTAGTAATCAATAATATATTTAAGGTCTAATATAATAATGCTTATAATGGAGATTATTATTATTATAATTTATTGGAATAATAGTAATCAATATTATTGATTATTATACCTATAATAATATAGAATGAAATAATCTATTAAAGAAACAATAGTATGAACTTAACATTAAATTATAAAAGAACCAATTTATTCATTTAATGAAGTTGGTAGCTCCACCCCTTACATTTTACATTAAATTTTACACACACACACACACACACACACACACACACACACACATATATATACATTGAATATTAATTAAAACATATAAAGGCAACATTTTTTTTTCTATGTAAATTTTGTGGCATTTAAAAAATTTTGACATACTTTTTTACATTACACCTACACATTTCCTCTATTGAGTTGTAGAGTGCCTTTAGGCACATTTTTTTTGGTTTTCCTATGTAAATTCTAGGGTTTCTCTTGCATAGATGTTTATGCTTGGTTTCCCCTGTGTTACTATTTTTTTTGGTAGATTATAATAAGTCTAGACATATTAGTATTCCCCATCAATCTCCTCATCTTTGAAATTATTTCCAAAGAGAACCTAGATAGGGTGGAGATTTTGTTTTCATAGTAAGTACTCCATTGGGTGCATCATGGAAAGCTAGAAGTATATTTCATTGTAGCGAGAAATAATGAAAGATATGAAATACGAGGTTAAATCTAGTAAGGTCGAGGAATATATCCAATATATGTGGTATCATGCTTTGGTTTACAAATTTATTTTATTATGGTCAACCTAAAAGGTGTTGATTGGGTGGATTTTAAATCAATGGAATCCAAGGGTAAAAATTAATTGAAGTTAGGGGTGAAAGGATTTTCTATAGTCATCTTTCCCATCCTAGAAGATAGATCAAGGGTTGTTTAAGGAGGACCATATTTTTTAAACAATGCAAGGCTCTTCATGTGATTATAGAAGGAGCAATTGAAACTGGAAAAGAAGGATTTCCTTTCAACATTGGTGTTGGTTTGAGTCTTTTCTCTTCCCAAGGACTATTGGGAGGAGGAAACCCTTGAAGGAATTTGAAATGTTATCATAAACTTTATCCAACATCAGATGCTACCAGGAAAGAGAGGTGCATTTCTTATGCACAAATCTAAATTTACATGAATATCTCTAAGCCTCTTCCACCCTCCATAGATATATATTTTTAGGATAGCTTTTGGAAGAAATATCTTCATTATGAATTGGTCCATTTTGGATGCATACAATGTCATGAGTATAAGAATAGTTTTAATGATTGTCCCATGAATACCAATGAATAATTTGAAGTAAACCCTTCTTAGAAACGATTATTTGATTCAGGAAAGCTTCCCCAAAGAAGAAGAAATTTGATTCCAAAAGGTACCTAAAATCATATCCAAATCCCTAAATAAAAAGATATGTTCTAGTCTCTCTTCTCTCCAAAGGAGTCTTCAGAGAATGTCACTATTTGGTCAAGCATGCAATCCAACAAAGCTAAATATAATAAATCTATAGACGTCATGCGAAAGTTTGTAGAAGGACACTAGAAAAATCCATACCATACGAAATGATTAGCTCTCATTCGAAAGAAGTTGAAGTAGAAGCCCTACTATCACATAAGGATCTAGATGACCCACTATTGATTGCTCTTACCAAATAATGACATGGAAATGATGTGAAAGACATGCTTTTTCATGAGGTTAGGATTATGTATAAGGATTATCACTAAAGAAATGAATTCGTCTAGAATTCATCATATTTTGGCTTTTGGATTCAAATGATGGATTTCAAGGATGTCTCTGAGCAAGAAAAAGAAGCCCAAACATAAGGTTGCAAGAGTAAAGTGGTATAGATCCAAGAATGTCATGAATAATTAGTTTACTCAAGGAGAGATGGAGATAAACTGGAGGAGAAGGGAGAGGAGGAATGAAGAGAGAGAGAGAGGGAGAGGATTGAGAGAGGTAGTGAAGGGTAAGAGAGGGAGAGGGAGATACAAAGATGGAGAGGGAGAGAGAGAAGGAAGATAGTGAGAGTATTGGAGAGAGAGAGAGAGAGAGAGAGAGAGATGGGAGAAGGGAGAGGAAGGTAGGAGACAAAGGGAGAGAGAGGAAGGATGAGAGGTAGCACTTGTCAAAGAGGGAGGGATATAGAGATGGATTTGGACGGGGAGGGAGGGATGGAAGAATACAGACATAGAGGGTGAGAAGTGGAGAGAGAGAGGGAGTGACAAGGGGGAGATGAAGAGAGAGACGGTATGTTTAGAGGTTTGATAAAGAGACGGGACCTGAGAGAGAGGAGGATAGTGATGGGGGAAGAGAGAGGATTGGTGGGCAAAGAGAGAGAAATAGAGAGACTAATGTGGAAGACAAAGGGAGGCAAGAGAGAAATGGAGGGAGAGGATGTAAGAGAGAGAATAATTGAGAGAGATGAGGAGAGAGGGAGGGAAGAAGAAATACATAGAGAGTGAAGAGTAGAGAGAGAGAGGGGATGACAAAGGAGAGATGGAGAGAGATGGTGTATGTTTGGGGGTGAGATAATGAGAAAAATAAGGAGAGGTGGGGATAATTGGGGAGAGAATGAGAGAGGAGAGAGGGAGAGATATGGTAATAGAATTGGAGGGTGAAGAGAGAGAGAGAGAGAGAGAGAGAGAGGTGGGAGAGAAAAGGAGAGAGAGGAAGGAAGAGAGAGAGGATTTGAGAGAGTGGAGAGATGGAGGGAAAGAGAGATGGTGTTGGAGTGGGGGAGCGACGGAGGTTACAAGAATGGAATAGAGAGAGAAAGGTGGAGAGAGAGGGAGGACAACAATACGGAAGAGAGATAAAAAAGGGGGAGAGGGAGAGTAGGGGGAGAGAGAGAGAGGAGGAGGAGGAGGAGGGAGGGATAGATAGATAGATTGGAGAAAGTGAGTTTATGTTTTGGTGGTGACATAGAGAGATAAAGGGAGATAAAGAGATAGATGGAAAGTGAAGACAGGGAGGAAGAGAGAGATGGAGAGAGGGAGAGAAGGACTAAGAGATTGGTAGATATGGAGTGAGAGAGCCTACGTGTTTAGGGTGTTGAGGTAGAGAGACAAAGGAGGAGATATGAAGGGACACATAGATATACATGGAGGGGGTGGAGAGGGATAAATATTTCTTTAACTAGATGCATTAATTTTAGTGTAGATGGTGATTTCTAATCCTATTCGTTTTCTTGCACTAAATGCATTCATTTAAGTGTAGATGGTGATTTCTAATCCTATTTGATTTCTTGCACTAAATGCAACTATTTCAATGTAGTTGTTGGTTTCTAATAATATTTGATTGCTACAACTAGATGCATTGATTTCAATGTAGATGATTTGAAATCCTATTTGATTGCTTGCACTAAATGCATTGATTTCAGCGTATATGGTGATTTCTAACACTTTTTTATTGCTTGCACTAGATGCTTTGATTTCAGTGTAGATGGTTTATAATCTTACTTGCTTACTTGAAGTAGATGCATTGATTTTAGTGTGGATGTTGGTTTATAATCCTATTTCCCTACTTGCACTAGATGTATTGATTTGAGTGTATATGTTGATTTCTAATCTTACTTGATTGCTTGCACTAGATGCATTGATTTTAGTGTAAATGTCGTTTTCTAATCTTATTTAATTTCTTTCATTAGATACATTGATTTTAGTCTAGATGTAGATTTTTTATTTGATGTAATTAGATGTATGTTGGTACATTAATCTTAAAGTCATTGGATTAACATTGTGCATTGATTTTAGTGTAAGCACAAACAATTATTGACAATGTACATTGATTTTTTTGTTATAGTAATTCAAGCTATTAATATTGGAGAGAAAGAGAGACAAGGTATCATGTTTACTACAATTACTCGAGCTAAAGGTTACAATTGTTTATGATTTAACCTGTTGTTTTAATATAGACGATATAAAAAGAAGACAATTGATATGAAAAGATGACACAAGTAACAAGGGTGACAATAAGAATAGTGGAAGAAAATATTTTGAGATTAATCACAATGAAGGCTATTTTTAATTAATTATATTATTATTATTCACATTTGCTATCATTTAACGCTATTACATTGTCACTTTAGAGTTAAAATTTTTATTTCATCATTTTTCATCATCAAATTTATTAACAATATTTATCATCTCAACAAACTAAGGTAATTAAGAAAATTTAAAAATAAAATGACCAAATTAATCTGAGATGTATTTAGCATATTTAAAATGATTATATTAATATTACATGAATTTACATATTATTGATGAAATTAATGATACGTTCGTTAGATTTTCTTTGGCCGCGCATGACTGAAACCAACCTAGATCCATATTAACTCCAGATCTATCAAGCACCGAGAGGAATTTATTATTATTACTATTAATTAATAAGAATTAACTATTACTATTATTTATTATTATAAATATGTACTATTAAATTGTTTTATTATTATTACTATTAATTATTACGATTAAAAATATAAAGAATTAAATATTATAAATATTTTATATTACTAAATAATTAGTAATTAAATAATTATTGTTATTATAAATTTATTACTAATAATCCACTAACTGTTAATTAATTAATTATTACTATTATACATTATTAGTATTATTATTAGTTTTATATTATGAATTAGTTTTAATATTTATATCAAGATATAAAGAATAGTTATAATAATATCATATAATTAATTTCTTGATTAATTAGATTTAATAATAAATAGTTTTGTAATAATTATTTTAATATCCTTCATTTAATGAATTAACTTGTAAATTAAAAATCTTCATAAATAAAAAATTATAAGAATTACAATAAAAACTAAATTAAAAAACCTAAAAATATGGATAATAATAAATATTAAGGACTGACCTTCATCTCATCAAAACAACTCACGTCATAACTATTTAAAACTCTCATTTATCTCTTCTACTATCAACATCCAAAAATAGTCCTGATGATGGATCCTTGTTAGGATTTGAAACGTTGACATAATACAATTATTACTATCAGTTCTTCGGTAACTAACATAGAAGATATGAACCACCATGTCTAAAATCCAGAATTTATTTTAGTGTTTAAGATATTTATCGTAGGTTTTATATACTCTGGGTTTATAAATTTTTGTCTCTTGGGTTTAATATTATTCCCTTGGTTTCATAATCCCTTTGGGTTTCAGTATCAATACTTTTGGTTTATTATTTCCTTGGGTTTATAATATCGATCATGGTCAACCATGGTTAATCATAGACAACCATGGTCAACCATGATAGAATGTTGCATTGTGACTATGATTGTCTTAATATGAAAATCGACCATGGTCAACCATGGTCCAACATCGCATTGTGACAAATATTTTCTCGATATGAAAATCAATCATGGTCAAGCATGGTCTAGCATGGTCCAACATCACATTGTGACAAGAATTGCCTCAATATGGAAATCAATCATGGTCAACCATGTTTATTTTAGGGTTTATAATATTTATATTAGGGTTCTTATACCTTGGGTTTATAATTTTTATCCCTTTGGTTTATAATAACAATCATGGTCAACCATGTTTTATGAATTCAATCATGGTCAATCACAGTCGAATGTTGCATTGTGGCAAATATTTCCTCATTGTGAATGTCGCATTAGAACATCACATTGTCATGATCCTAGAACATCGCATTGTGACAAGGATCGTCTCAATATGACAATCAACCATGGTCAACCATTGTCAATGATGTTTCTTTTAGGGTTTATAATATTTACCTTAGGGTTTATATACCTTCGGTTTAATATATTTGTCTCTTCGTTTTAATATATTCCCCTAGCTTCATAATCACTTGGGGTTTTAGTATTAATCCCTTGGGTTTATTATTCCCTTGGGTTTACAATATCAATTAGTTTGGTTTATTATTACCTAGGGTTTATAATATCAATCATGGTCAACCTTGGTCAACCTTAGTCGACCATGGTCAATCACATTTTATAAAATAAAACATGGTCATCCATGGCCAATCATCATCAATCATGGTCAACCATGATCAAATGTTCATAAAGATTGCATCGATATGAAAAGCGTGGATTGTTAAGCATGGTCAACCATGGTCGAACATTCACAAAGATTGTGTTGATGTGAAAAAAATCAATTGTTTAGCATGGTCAACCATGGTCGAAACTTAGATTGTGACAAGGATTGTCTGAATATGAAAATTAACAATGGTCAACCATTGCCAACCATGTTTATTTTAGTGTTTATAATATATATCTTAGGGTTTATCTACAATGGGTTTATAAAATTTGTCCCTTATGTTTAATATTATTCCCTTGAGTTCATAATCCCTAGGGGTTTTAATATTAGTCCCGTGGGTTTATTATTCCCTTGGGCTTATAAGATAAATCCCTTGGGTTTATTATTTCCTTGGGTTTATAATATAAATCATGGCCAACCATGGTCAATCATAGTTAACCATGGTCAACCGTGATTGCATGTCACATTGTTACTAAGATTGTCTCAATATGAAAATCAACCATGGTCAACCATGGTCCAACATCACATTGTAACAAGGATTTTCTTGATATGAAAATCAATCATGGTGTTACACGGTCAACCATGGTCAAACATCGTATTGTGACAAGGATTACCCCAATATGGATCACAAACCATGGTCTAATGTCACATTATGACAATAATTAAAATTATTATTTAAATTTAATAATTAATTAAATAATCAATATTAATAATTGTTAACCCCCAATAGTGAAATCACCCCCCGAATCTATGGAGCCCCTAAAATTCATAAAAAAGATGTCCCCTTAAGGCCTATAGTCAACACCATAGGGTCGCCCACTTATGAGTTAGCCAAGTATGTCGCCAGCATCCTATCCCCTCTAGTGGGCAAAACCAGCTCTTACATAAAAGACTCCAATCAGTTTGTGCAGCACATTAAAAATACCAAGCTAGACCCCGGAGACAAAATCGTTAGTTTTGACGTAGTTCAGCTATTCACCAAAATTCCCCTAGATGAGGCCATTCAAGTAGTCAAAGAAGTTGCAGATCCCCAGACTGCTAAGCTAGCCGAAATCTGTCTCCGCTCTACCTTCTTCTCCTTCCAGGGTGAAATATTTGAACAAACTTCAGGTGTCGCTATGGGATCCCCTCTCTCACCAATCGTGGCAAACCTTTTCATGGAAAAATTTGAAAAGAAGGCCCTGGATTCCTATCCATTAAAACCCAAATCATGGGTCAGGTTCGTAGATGACACAAGTGTCAACTGGCCGCACGACGAGAAAGAACTAAGCAAGTTTCTGGAACACCTCAATAGCTTGTCTGAAGACATCAAATTCACCATGGAAACAGAAGAAAATAATTGCATTCCCTTCTTGGACATTCTTCTCATAAGAAAGGAGGATGGTTCCATAGGTCACAAAGTCTTTAGAAAGAAAGCCCATACCGATAACTACCTTCACTCCCATTCTCATCACCACCCTGCCCAAAAAATGGGGGTGCTGCAAACCCTCTTCACCAGAGCATATAGAATCTCAGACATAGACCATGCTGAAGAAGAAATTTCTCACCTTAAAAGAACCTTTGCCAACCTAGGGTATAGCAGTAAAAGCATTTATAAAGCCATTCAAAAAGCAATATCTGTAAAGAATAATAACAAGACCAAAGACGCCCCCACCTCTAATGCCTACCTCCCTTACATCCAAGGTGTCACAGATAAAATAGCTAAAATCCTCAACAAGAAAAATATCAGGACTGCTTTCAAACCCTGGTCCACCATCAAGCAAAGAATGAATTATGTGAAGGACAGCCAAGAGCATCTTCAACAGAAAGGGGTATACATCATCAAATGTTCTTGTGGGGATCATTACATAGGAGAAACCGGCAGATCTGTTAGGATTAGACTCAAAGAGCATAGCGCAGACCTCCGCCATGAAAGGGTCCGATCCTCAGCCTTAGCTGAGCATGTAGGCAAGACTAATCACCATATATGCCTTGAAGATACTAAGGTGATTGCCAAGGAAGACCACCATTTCAAGCGAAAGGTCAGAGAAGCTATTGAAATCATTAAACATCCTAAAAACTTTAATAGGGATGGTGGAATGGAAATTAGCAAAAACTGGAACCCCTTGCTTTCCCCCGTAGATCTCAGTGACTAGGTAAGAGTGGCCCTATCAACCTAGCATTTTAAACTTGCACCTCTAATATACCTTGTCTAGTGAGCTCGTCTTCTCTCTAAAAGACTAGGTTTAAGGGTATCAATATTAATCAATATAGAGGTTAGTTCTTTAGTTTAACAATAATAGTAAGCTAGCAATAGCATTGGAATATAATTAATACTATGTAAAGCATTTACAATTAATATCTATTAGATAGTCATAACATTAATCATTTTTTCAAATAATAAAAATAAATAATAGTTAATAGGTATATATAAACCATACATAACAATAATTAATAATATTGCAAATAACATTTATTAGGTATGCATTTCATTAAAATTTACAAATAAAGTAATATTCAATAAGTATTCTTTAGCAATTCACTAACAATAACTAGTATTTTTACAAATAATATTCATTAGGATACATAAGCAATAAATATTAATAAGCAATAATATTATTAATATCAATATAGTTTAGAAAATTCAATTAATAAACAAGCCAATAAAAATAATAAAGATTTTAATATAACCAAAAAAGCAAGTTAACTTAAGCATAGATAGTAAAGACAATAAAGAATTTAAAAAACCTAGAAACAAATTATCATAAGAAAATTTGGGTGGAATAATAAAATAAATAACATACAATAAATTAAAATAATAATAAATGGCATTAATTAGGAAATGCAATTGTAATAAGCAGAAATATTAATTAACTACTAGGATAATTAGAAAAACAGTTAGATAATTGTGACATTACTAATTAAAATATTAGAAAATGATGATTAATAATAACAATTAAATAAAATAATAATTATTAAATATATAATTAATAGGTTAACATTATATAATATTGAAAATAAAAATTAATATTGATTATCTCAATACTTAACAACACATTATATAATAATTGTGACATTACTAATTAAAATATTAGAAAATGATGATTAATAATAACAATTAAATAAAATAATAATTATTAAATATATAATTAATAGGTTAACATTATATAATATTGAAAATAAAAATTAATATTGATTATCTCAATACTTAACAACACATTATATACTAGTAGTATTATATTAAATACTAGTATTAATAAAGATTAGAATAATCAGAATAATAATTAAATAAAATTAAAATTAAATTAGATAAATAAAAGGATTAAATTAAAATAAAATTGTCAGAAGTCGGCCTGTTTGCTTTTAAACCTAGACATTCTCATATTTATACCTAGCATCTGCCTTCTTTTCTCCGCACCATTTATCCTGATGATGAGTCTGGTTTTAGACTCGAAACGTCGATACAAAAATGATGAACACTGTGGTAAATCCGAACTCTTCTCAATAAATAAACTTTTGAAATACCATTCGCTTTCAACCATGTCTCTTAACCTTTAATAAACAAGCTTCCAAATATATTTTCAAAACCATTAATAAGAGCCTTTGGAATAACTTTTCAAAACCATTTAAAAAAAACCCTTTAATAAAATAAACATTTGCGAATGAATTTCTTCAAAAAATATTTAGCCACAGAATGTTTAACATAGCGTGGGAGGTGGGTGGCCTTGCTAATGTGTTTCCTGATAAGGACTGCCATGTTACTATTATAATGCTTCTTTTACTAGAGGACCACCATGTTACTATTATAATGCTTCTTTTACGAGAGGACCACCATGTTTAGTTTGAAAGTGCACAACTTCTTTAGGGCTCTTCTAGCATTATAATTCACATGGAGTAATTTTTACAATGTGTTATTATGGCGCACGTCAAATACAAAAAAAAAAGGAAAACTCTTCTCATGTAGACTTCAGTTATAGATCTTAGCTTTCCCTTGATCCTAAAACTTTATTTCGGCTTTGATACCAATTGTTGAAAGGGAAGAGGAGGAAAAAACACACAAATTTCACACAAAATAATAAACTTCTATTCATTAAACTTATCACATACATAATTACCGAGTTGTGGATCTTAGCTCTTTTGGCGTCATACCTCTCACAATGACATGACAATGACCCAACCATGGGTATATAAAGCCCTAACTTACTAAATATGGAAGTATATAAAGCCCTAACTTACTAAATATGGAATCATGTTATTTCTAACTAGACTTGACTCAACTATGGCTAACTTGTTCATCCAAATTCACATTAAATTAGACTTTTCCAAATATATACTAAGCTCAAACTAACTCACATTGACTCTCCATGCATTGCATGCATACGGGATTACTTTACTATTTCCAACAAACACTTATGATCTTAAATGTAGATATACTTTTGCTTTGTAAACTAAGACTTCTTAAGTTTTTTTAGGCTTTCAGATTAATCCATTGTTTTCAATTAAATAAAACAATGTCAACAATGTCATTTTTTAATGTTTATGTCTAATGGAAGGTCATTTATTATTCTCTATATGCAAAAAAAAAAAAAAAATGATGCAAAAAAAATCCATTTTTCCTTCTTGGTTCATTCAATATATTATTTTAAATCAATGTGAAAAATTAAATATTAATTTTATTTAATTTTGCTTAAAGTTATATTCTCTTGTATGGTTTCACATAATCCACATTCCATTCTCCCATATTCTTAGGCTTTCCCTTGAGGGAGTCAGGCCTATATGAGCTTTGATACCAAAAAGGAAATTTGAGTAGACATGATGCAGAAACTACACACAATTAATTTTTCTATTACACTTCAAATGACACAAATACTTCACACATATATGGTGTTTATGAGATCCACTAGGTTCCAAAAAAGGAGATTGCTTGTTGAGAAAATATCTCAACAACCCAACCAACCAACAAACCAAATCTACTTGTATACCATTGTAAGCATTATTTCCAACTCAATATTCTTGATTTTGTAAGTTCATCAATGATGGTTGGAGACAGTTGTACCTTAAATGAGTCAAGTGTGAAGCTTGAATATTAGTGGACAAAGAGAGTGGTCCATGAGATTTTAGAGTGGGTAGAAGTGTTGGTGAAGACCATATCAAACAGATGTGATTTGTGGTTCATGTAAAGTTAATTTTGTAATGTAAGTGTTATGGGAGGCACTTGGAAATAATGCTTACAATAGTATACAGGTAGACTTCTTTTGTTGGTTGGTTGGGTTGTTGAGATATTTTCTCAACAAGCAATCTCCTTTTTTGGAATCTATTGGATCTCATAAACATCGTATATGTGTGATTTGAAGTGTAATAGAAAAATTAATTGTGTAATATGTGCATCATGTTTGCTCCTTAAATCTTGGGAAAAAGTTTCCTAAGCTCTATATTATCATACTTTTTTAACTTGAAATATGATATAAGTATAGGAAAAACATTTTTACGAAAAATGTTTTCTATCTTCCACTTTCTTAATATCACAAATATGATAAATCTTTCACAAATTCTAGATTAAGGTTAATGACCTCTTTACAATGTCTTAATTTTCCATTTTCATGACCTATTTCTTTATCACATCACAATTTATTTTCAAATTTAGATGTGATAGTATTTTTAATGGCATTAATATAGTGACCTCCACCTCTATTCTAGGATGATTTTGGCAAGATTTAGCATCTTCACACTATTCCCTCTTAAGTGGCATTTGAAGTAATCTTAGGTAGTCTCTTCTATTTCATGTGAGTTACCTACTCATAGCCACACTCACAATGTGGAAAAGCCCATCTTCTATGAGGAAGATATTGGATAGTGGATCTTTGTTTTAATTTTAAGATTCCATATTATAAAATGATTTTGCATGTTGGAAACCAATTTTATAGGATTTTGGATATGCATGAATAGCACGTTCTAGCATTCCAACCAAATTAGTGTGCCCTTAAATCAACACTCCAACATGTCAATGCATTGGGATAGCCATGTTGTAGATAGGTGTACTTATTTAAAACTATATTGGAATATTATAGTTTGTAGGTTTTTGTGGTGAGGATTTGATTTTGAGATTTCAGAGCATCCACAGTATTCATTTTTAGTTCAGCGTTTCAAGTCAATACTATGACTCATCATCAGGAAAAATATATTAGAATAACTTCATCGTATTATATATATCAATGATGTTGTGAGTACTAGGGGTGGGTACATGTTAGGTTGGCTATTGTATGTTAGGATTTTGTATGGAGGTAGAAGAAATCAAAGCTTCAAACACCCTATGGGTATTGTAGGAGACATAAGGAGATTATATGACTTTTTCTATAGATTATAATGGAAATGGGTGTAATTTGGTTCTCCCTTTCATATTTGGGAGTGAGTGAAACATTCTTATTACATCTCCTTCCTACTGGGTTGTAATATCAACAAAAAACTGAGTGAGAGTGGGATTATTGATGTTTTATAATTATTTTAATTAACACTAATCAGATATGTACATTCATTTTTGTTCTTTAATATATTGGGCATTGCTTATTTTTTTTTAGACTATATATATATGTGTGTGTGTGTGTGTGTGCGCGCGCATGATGGCTGCTATCTCAGCAAACCACAATGTTGTTACAGGCTCTCTCAGCAAACTACTGTGTTGTTATAGTCTCTCACAACAAGCCACAGTGTTATTATAGGCTCTCACAACAAACTACAGTTCTGTTACAGGCTCTCTTAGCAAACTACCGTGCTGTTAGAAGTTGTCACAGCAAACCACAGTGTTGTTATAGGCTCTCACAATAAACCACAGTGTTGTTACAGGAGGAACAAGAAATCGTTTATTTTTCAGCCACGTAGTCTGTAAAAACACAATTTAAAGATCCCTTCATAACTCCCCAACCAAGGATCTTTTTAGAAAATCGGCTATGAGTTACCAAATAAACCCTACTCTGCACAAAACCCAAATGCCAGAATTTCAAATTTTGTCTTCCTTTGATCATAAATTGACCTGCAAAATTGATGATAGTTTTCCTTTACGAATTTTCTTCCTTCTGTTTGCTTGAGACAGAGTGCTCTA
>APFE031143453.1:0-10371 GCA_000404065.3 Pinus taeda | reverse complement strand
AGATTGTCTTTAAAGTGTTGCAAGCAGTAGTCTCTCCCTTGTCATCCTGGGGATGAACATCATCATATGGACTTCGGGTCAAGTCGTGCCCACAAAACAATGTTAAAGGCCAACTTGGGGGCATTTTGGCCCTGTTGGGTACATTATCAAGAATCTCCAACACCAAGTAATGTAATCTCTCTCCAACACCAAGTAATGTAATCTCTCTCCAACACCAAGTAATGTAATCTCGACGTTCTAGCATCTGGGGTGCTTTGAGGTGTTAATTAATGGATGGGATCATCAAAGTGCCCAACGCTTTGCTATAGAGGGGCAATGCTACATTTCCAAGGTCATCACCGCCTCTGCTTCTTTGTAGATGTTTGACACCTAATCCGCTAAGAGTTGGTGTGGAATGTGAATAGTCATCGGAGTCCAAGAGACCACTTGGTATGTGAAGACCAAGGGTCACAAGGAAATGTATAAATGTACATTATTGTGAATAATAAATGAAATGAATGCTTATACTTTCATATGGTGTTCACCATTCCATGTGTGTTTTTAACATGGTATCAGAGCGGGTGTACTCCTGCCTTGCTCCAATTTGAGCTAGTGGTTTTATGGCCTTCAAAGTTTGTGACCACTAGTTTACTAGTTTTTGTTTTTCCATTGGCCTAAGCGTTCTTCCTTAAGTAGTTGAGTTGAGTGATTATTCAATTCTCTATGTCTGTCTCGCCTATCTGTTGCATTTACCATTCTATGACCCATGACCTGAAGTAAAGCACTTTCCTCTACTAAAAAAAAATACGCCCTTTTCCATTGCAAAAGCTCATCTCCACCATTCTAGGCATTAATCTGTCATCCTTGCTTGAGAATTCTGCAATTGAAAAGGAGTTTTGTGTCAACGGATCCCACCACACTTTTCTAGCCTCATATGGTGTCTGTCATTTTTTCCTTGTTGTGCATTTCTACCTCTTCTCATCAACAGTGAAATTGATGCTCAACGCTCCCTCTGACTGTCATTTTTGCAAGCGCTCTTTCCGAAACTGTTCACCTCCTCTTTTGTGCATGCTCAATTTTTTTTGTCCTACTTAGATCTAAGGTGCTTCCCCCATACCACAAATTCCATTTGCAGAATTCAAGTGACTGTCTAGTAATTCATTCTGAGACGTTTCAACCATTTTCTACCTGACATAAAAAAACCGAGATTTTGGCAGGGATGCGATTTGAAACCGGGGCTTTGGTAGGACTTTAAAGTCCTTGTGCACATTTTTTATTTGCAAATTCAAAGCTACACCTAGCGCAAAACTAATCCAAGGGAGTTCATTTGACAAGTAGTGGTGCGTTTCATGAGAGATGAACCTGGAGTGACTTGGTTTATTCATCACAAAATCACTGTTTAAATGGGAAATTGACCAGTTTCAACATGCATAGTTCAAAGGGAATACAAAACGTTTGGCTTTGTTGTAAACTCTATATTGAATGATTGAATGTTGAGTATTCGATGAAGGTTCGCCCATGCTACCTTGAATGCAGAGTTGAATAGTTGAATGTGATACATATGGTTTGATGTTGCCTGCGATGGGTCATTTAAACTTGATCGTGCGATGAATGGAGCTTGAAAAGTTTGACTGTCGCATTGAAAAGGTCATTCCTTTATTAAAAGATGGTTGGTACTACTAGTTATATGTTGTGAATACCTACGTTGAGTGGTTGAATACTCTTTTATGTATGAAGTCATTTGTTCACATTTGAGACTGATTTTTGCCTAGCCCGCATCGTGTAATAGAAGATTTAGAAGGCAACTTGCTGTAAGAGTAAAACGAGATGGGTTCGTGCCCCACTGTATTCTCCCTGAGTTGCTACTCGAATGCCAAAACTTAATTCCACGCTCTTGTAGCTTGTTGATTCCATGCCTTTGCAAAACGCGCTCTTGTAGCTTTTGGAAAAACTCAATTCCACCGCATGAATTACTGTCATTGCGTTGGATGCATTGAGTGATGCTTTTGATGGCGGTATTGCATTGTTGGCACGAGTGATCCATAAAGTTATGCTTTTTGATGACGGTGTTGCTCGTACAATCCACGTCGAAGATAAACACATGATGCACTTTGAATGGCTTTGATTTAAAATAAAATTCAGGGAATTCCAAGAAATTGCGTGTTTGTTGTTGTCCTATCCCGACTGTTAAGAATTATGCAAGGCAAGTAATTTGACATTTGAATCTTCAAAGCATAAATAAAAACAAACACATGATTGCTTCTAATTTGAGGACCTTGGTTTGAAGCCTCTCGACTTCTTCTTTGCCCAGTGACTGCCAAAGTTGCACGACCTTCGATATTACATGTTGTGACTTCGAAGAAAAACAACATATAAATTATGTTTTATATAGTTTTGTGGCCTTTGTTGTAATACATTCTTGTGAAGAGCAACAACGTGCTATTGTTCTTGATATCCAGGTTCGGTACTACACTTACATTTGGTGTTGATACTCGCCCTTTTGCAAGTTCTGTTGATACTCTAACTCTAATTCTTCATTTGGGCTTGGTGTAACATTTGACAAAGGGAGCAGCCATTTATTTGGTTTTTGGAGTACATTTGAATCCA
Source organism: Pinus taeda (assembly GCA_000404065.3). Classification (NCBI taxonomy): domain Eukaryota; kingdom Viridiplantae; phylum Streptophyta; class Pinopsida; order Pinales; family Pinaceae; genus Pinus; species Pinus taeda. Next base: position 7,785 of record APFE031143453.1, on the reverse strand, counting down.
AAATTTTAAATTCTTTGATAATTGCTAGAATTAATGCAGTATTTGAGTTAGTTATTGAATACTAATACAATCCACTCCTAATGGTACATTCCAAATCAACAAAGAATCTCACTCTACAATTCAGACCTGTCTACAATATCCACAAGAAAACATTGAATTTCTCCAACTTGAATCACAACTACAACAAGACGAGCTACAACAACGTAGTTATCATTTTGAACTTGTTTTTGTTCAGAACTATCCCCTTTTTGAGTCTGAAGTTGACTCCCATCAACATGCAAAAACTAGTCAAGATAGTAAAGTTGAGGTTGATTCAAGAACAAATTTGTATGCATAAGAAGAAATTCAGCCTGCACTTCCTAAGCCCATCATCATACCTTGGGAAGAGCTTGTTAGCAACTAGAATAGAATTGGTCTTGGATATGACAAGGAGGTTTCTCTTTATACTTCACATTATTCAAAGCCTATCCAATTTCAGAGTTTTGGAATTCTTCAGGACAATTCGTATTCCCTGTTCTTGCTCCTCCTCCACAACAACAGATTGTGAAATGCCAACATTGTGATAGAGTTGGTTATGTGAAAGATCATTGTTTTGATGTTTACCCATGCAAGCATTGTGGTCAACAAACTCATTCTTCAAATAAATGGTTCAAAAACAAGCCTCTTGCAAGAACAAAGATTCACCTTGGATGGATCTCTTCTTGGCAATGGGATTTAACAACCAAGAAGATATTTCGATCATAGGTAAGATATTCTTCTAGTGTATTGAAAAGTCTTGCTGTTGAGATCTCTTTGTCTTCTCACCTTGTATCTGAGAGGGGGAATCGATGGTTATCTACAAGTTTCAAAGATACATCAGGCGAGCCTGAGCCACAACTTGAACTTGTTGCCTGAGCCTACAGCCAAAGACAGCCATACCCAGATTCAAAGTTGTAGCTAGAAACAAAGAAGCCCCTAAGCACGCCATTGGTTAGTAGCCTTCCTTAAACCACCGCAAGTTGCAGACCTCCCTTTTCTAAGTTGAAAGTCTCCCTCTTCAAACCATTAAGGAGCACTTCCTCTAATAGAAGACTTCAGCTTCTTTCCAAATTTGGAAGAGTTTTGGGAATCACACTAAGCATTCCTTTGGTTGGTGGTCTTCCTTAAACCACCGCAGGTTGTAGACCTCCTCTTTTCTAGGTTGAAGGCCTCCCTCTTCAAAGCATTAGGTACACTTCCTCTAGCAGAAGATTTCAGCTTCTTTCCAGATTTGGAAGACATTTGGGAATTACACTAAGTGTACCAGTGTTGGTGGTCATCCTTAAACCACTGTCGGTTGAAACCTCGAGTTCTCCCACCTTATACCTTCATTTGAGAGAGCACATCCAGTCTATTACTATTATGCATTGTTGTATTTTTGTATTAGATCTCTCTTCTTGGACTTGTGTATACCCCTTCGGATTAGGGGGGGAATGTTGGACACCTAATCCACTAAGGGTTGGTGTGTAATGTGAATAATCACCAGATTCCAAGAGACTACTTGGTATGTGAAGACCAAGGGTCATAAGGAAATGTATAAATGTACATTATTGTGAATAATAAATGCAATGAATGCTTATGCTTTCATATTGTGTTCACCATTCCATATGTGTGTTTAATAGTAGAAGACCAGAAGACCAGCCTGCAAAACCATCTCAAACTCAAGTGAAAGCTACCATTCACTAGTGACAATGGCCATCGATGCATCTTAGTGGACCATACATAATTGTCAAGAGCATAATAAGACTTCAAACTGCGATCGAATATTTAATTAGACCAAGTCTCGTAAAAGTGTTCCTTACTTTGTTAGGGATGGCTAGATGGTCGACCTTATTAGGTGCTTCTAGACGTTAAGGGCTGGTGACATGTAAGGGCTGGTGACATGTCCAAGATCAACCTTTCAATTTATAGGTGTCTGTGATAGTGTGGCAATGGAGGGGAAATGCTTCATGGCTAGGTCCCATGGTCATGGAACGAGATGATGGAGGTCAATCATCTTGAGTGTATAGATGTAAGGAGGGAGCAGTAGTGGAGGCATTAGTTATCCCTTTCCTTGTCATGCTTTTCCCACCCCTCTAGTGTGCCTCGTACTTCCTTTTGATAATGCTTTGATGAGGAGCATAACTTAGGTGTCCAAGATTGCTTTTAATGATATAGCATTGATTTACTCCTTCATTATTAGTCAACTTCTCGCTGATCATGGTTGGGCCACGTAAGGGTTTCTTATTATGTGATGGGAGAAACAAGTGCTAAGGAATTGGGTGATGGCTAAAGAGGGTGGTAGAGTTCATGCTAGGCTTTTGCCCATATATGCTAATTAATGTTTCGACCATCTTTTGCATTTTAACTTTTCTTTGTGGGAATTTCATGTTTTTACCTTTATTTTATCTACATCAACCTATGGGGTAAAATTTCCAGCCCGAACTCAATGATGTGTTGAATTTGTAGCTTGGAAGGTGGTTCTACATAGGTCATGTGCCTGACATGCAACTAACCACCTCAAATAACAAGAACTATTTAATTAATTCCCTGAGTTGGGATTTTAGACCATAGTTTAATTTTATTATTTGACTTCGGAGCCACCTTTTTGGAAAAGGTAAAAGGGTCAACGACAAATTTAAGTCATAGCCCTTCATCTGAACAGATGAGATGAAATGTCAACTATCCATGTCTTTTGAGATTAGGGTTAAGCATTTTATTAAGGTAGTTCGAGCTCTTGAGGAGATCATTCAATTGGCACGCTTGGGTATTCAACTAGAAAAAATGTTTTGACAGTGAGATAGAAATTCGTTGGGCACATAGGTTGATTTTTTGGGCCATACCTTGCTATGTAGAAGTTGATTTGACTTAGATTTGCTAGGACAAATTGATATAGCAATTTTATGTTGGAAAGATTTGTTAAAAACTAAATTTCTAAAGTTGATGCAAAGCCCAGTGTTTGTCGGTTTTCCCCACATTGAGATTTCCACGGTATATCTGTGTCGTTCTTTTATGTGTGTTTGAATTTGTGAGTTTTGCTTCTGCTGTTTTTTCTAGTTAAGAACCCAAAGTATTTGCTGTCACAAATCAATATAGAAAGCATCTTTCATTTATGTTTAGTAAATATTTGTTGAACGTCTACTTTGTAGCTGGGTTTCCGAGAATTAGCATGGTATCAAAGTTGCAGCTTCTGAATACGAAGCTAGACGAAATGACATAGGGTACTAGGTCAACCAATCATATTTTAGCGGACAAACTTCTAAGGTTTTTTGCCATGACCACCAACATTTGATATGAAGACAAACTAGAAGGTTCCTCGTATCAAAGTTGCAGCTTCTGAATACGAAGCTAGACGAAATGACATAGGGTACTAGGTCAACCAATCAGATTTTAGCGAACAAGCTTCTAAGGTTTTTTGCCATGACCATCAACATTTGATATGAAGACAAACGAGAAGGCTCCTCGTAATATAGAAAGCATCTTTCATTTATGTTCTGTAAATATTTGTTGAACATCTAATTTGTAGCTAGGTTTCCGAAAATTAGCATGGTATCAAAGTTGCAACTTCTGAATACGAAGCTAGACGAAATGACATAGGGTACTAGGTCAACCAATTAGATTTTAGCGAACAAGCTTCTAAGGTTTTCTACCATGAAAGGAGTACTTTTAGAGGGTAAATGGATGGGCAGGACACATGGCAGAGATATTCGGGATGCATCAACGCTAAATAGCAATTGCTTCTTGTCGAAGAGGAGGTGAAGAGTGAGGCACAATGTGGAATTCAACATATTCAATTTAAGAGATTCAGAATCCAATAGAGTTAATTTAGAAATTTTAGCTTTTAGAGATGAGCTAGAAAATCAGTTCACAGACAGGATTAGTATATTCAGGAAAGATACAGACTGCTTCAAATTAGGAGCAAAAGCTGAAATCATGGCAGTCGTAAGCCTATGTTTGATGAAGAAGCTGTTAGAGATGGCCTATGACTCCTAACTGTAACAAGGAATGTAATCCAATTGTCTTTTTAATGTCAGAGTACAGGCATGTCCCAAAAGAAAATAGATTTCTTGAATTACCCGAGTTTGAATATGTTACCTCTCTCCCTGAGCATCACCAATAATCTCCACATGAACATAGGCCATCTTTGAAATGATGATAGCGATTGGTATCCCTTACAATAATTTTTCGTTCAGAAATCTTGGAGATGAACTTTGTAGCAGTATGGCAATCACCACATACACGAAGGTTCTTGATTATTCGAATAGTTGTCCCAGGAGGTGTGCTGATAAAACCAAAGGCAATGGCCAGCCTCTCACTATGATGAAATAGACACTGTTCCTTTTGTTCCTGCTCCATATTATGCAATGCAAAACTTGGGTCAAGTACATAGCCTGCTTCTTTGATCTGCTTGGTTAGTTCCCTCAGTTTTGCATAGATTTCTTCACTTTGTGGGTGTGATCTGTCTTCTGCAACAAATGTGTGCAAGGAGTTTTTGATTTCAATCTGGCTATGACCTGGCTCCTTCCTTATCCCCCTCTCTAACATCGTGGTTCTAATCTTTGCCACATCATCCCACATACCTGCTGCTGCATAAATATTTGACAACAGCACATATGTTGCAGAAGCTTGAGGTTCCAACTCAAAAATGTTCTCTGCAACACGTTTTCCAAGCTCAACATTATTATATATTCTACAGGCACCAAGTAAGGTCCCCCACACCAAAGCATCCTGCTCAAAAGACATCTTGTTGATAAAATCCATAGCTTCATCAAGACACCCTGCACGGCCAAGAAGATCAACCATACACGAATAGTGCTCTACTGTCGGTTCAATACCATAATCCCGACTTATGGAATCAAAGAAACGGCGGCCTTCATTCACCATGCCTACATGACTACATGCAGAGAGCACACTAACGAATGTAATGTGATCAGGCTGCATGCCTATTGATTGCATTTTCTCAAAAAGTTGAAGGGCTTCTATGCCATGGCCATGCTGAGCGTATCCTGTTATCATTGCATTCCATGAGACTATAGCTTGTTCAGGCATTTTGTCAAACACACAGCGTGCATCTTCTATACTCCCACACTTAGCATACATGTCAACAAGGGAACTCCCTACAGATATATCTGAATTGAGTCCATGTTTGAGGATCTGTGCATGGATTTGCTTGCCTCTATCCAAAGACACTAAGCTGGAAGATGCCTTGAGGATACTAGAGAAAGTATACTGATTTGAATCGACTCCCGCTTCTTGCATTTGGCAGAAGAGCTTTAGAGCATCCTCACTATAACCCTTCTGGGCATACCCTGAAACCATTGTAGTCCATGAGACAACATCCCGTTCAAGAGTTTGATCAAACACTTTGCGTGCATTTTCTATGTCCCCACACTTGACATACATGTCAACGGTGGCACTGCCAACAGATACATTTGATTCAAGTCCTACTTTGATAATGTGGGCATGAGCTCCCTTGCCCTCTTCTAGAACTACAAGACTGGCACATGCACTTAAAAAACCTGCCAAGGTGAACTCATTTGGTTTTACACCCACCTGAAGCATTTGTTTGAAGAGTTGAAGTGCCTCTTCACCGTGCCCATTCTGGACATATCCTGTTATCATTGCAGTCCAGGAAATCACATTCTGCTCAGGCATTTTTTCAAACCATTTGCATGCTTCCTTCACACTTCCACACTTAGCATACATATCAATAAGGGCACTACCAACAACAGTGTCTGACTCAAACCCATTTCTTATGATGCAGGCATGGACAATCTTACCCTCTTTCATAGCTGACATGCTCCAACATGCTCTTAGAACACTGGAAAAAGTGTAATGGTTGGGCTTCAATCCTAGTTGTTGCATTTTGTGAAAAAGTTCCAAACCCGACTTGCAAAAACCATTCTGTACATAGCCTGCAATCATTGTAGTCCACATTACCAAATTTTTTTCGGGTATTTTATCAAACAATCGTTGTGCTTCCTCTATGTATCCACACTTATTATACGTGTCCACAAGAGCACTGCCTACTGTTCTATATATTTCATGTCCAGTTTTGGCAATGTGGGCATGGACTTGTTTGCATTGTTCCACACCTACGAAATCTGCACAAGCCCTAAGAATGTTTACAAAGGTATATTGGTTGGGTTTCATGCCTGCCTCTTGCATCTCACAAAAGAGTTCCATGGCTTCATGCCCACGCCCATTATGCACATATCCTGAAATTACTGCAGTCCATGAGACCACATCTAAGTGAGGCATCCTTTCAAACACTTGCAAAGCAGTCTCCACGTTCCCACATTTTGCATACATGTCAACAAGGCTACTTGCCACAGAGATTTCAGACTCCAAACCAAATTTTATAAGCTGGGCATGGACTTCCTCACCCCATTCTAGCGATAACAGGTTACCACAACTGTTAAGAACACCAGCAAAGGTGTACCGATTTGGTCTCATCCCTTCTCGTTGCATCTGGCGAAAGAGTTTAACAGCGTCCTCGCTCTGCCCATTCTTCACATATCCTGCAATCATGGCACTCCACACAACAGTATCTGAGTCAGGCATCCCATCGAATAGTTTGCACGCATCCTCTATACTTGTACATTTGGCATACGTATCAATAAGAACACTCCCCACAAAGATATTGAGTTCAAAACCAGCTTTTATAGCATAAGCATGAAGCAGCTTGCACTGTTCAAGATCTGCAAGGCTAGACAATGCCCGAGCAATGGCTGTAATTGTAAAGTGGTTTGGTCTGATACCCACCTGATTCATTCCCTGAAAAAGCTTCAGGGCTTCGTGAGGTTGGCCATTTTGGACATATCCTGCTATTATAAGAGTCCATGAGACGACATTTCGTTGAGACATTCTATCAAACAGTTGGCGTCCATACTCTAACTGGCCACAGTTGGCATATAGGTTGACAAGGTTATTCCATATGACTATACCCGCCTCAATTTCATCTTTGAGGAAACGAGCATGGACCTGCTTGCCTTCTGACATATTCCTACTGTCAATGCACCGCTGTAAGAGCTTGGGAAGCTTCTGTCGAACCACCACATTGCCTTCCTCATTAACAACACTGGCATTGGCTGTGGAAGTGCCAATGGCAGAACATTTATACCGCATATCCCTCCTGCTATACCCATAACAAATGGAGAACTGTTTGTAGTTTCACAACACATTTAAGTTTCAGTTTCAGTTTTAGATCCAATTCAGAGGTTTAAATAAAAAGGCAAACAATATCAACTCCCAGCAAAGTAAGAAATGTTATGTACATCTTCGAATCTAAAAGCATTTAGATCCCAGCTTATACAACATTTATCATTCGAACTGTGCTATGAATATTTCTTAATTTGCTGCCTGATTCATATTGATCACTGACAAAGTATTACATACCTTACTAGAAAAGAGTGATGTTGCAGAATTCAAGTTATTATTTGGATGCTCTTGTGCGTGCAAATTTGTGGGCAGAACAAATAAAGAGATAGCCATGCTGGCATTCATACAGTCGTTTGAGCCCACTCAAGGGTTTTAGCATTCACCTTTCACAAAAAACATGGATAATAAACCCACAACTTCGAATATTAAACTTCTACCATTTTGAATGTATTTAAATAAATATTATTTATTATTTATCAAAGGTTAAGTTAATTTGCTATTCTCAATGTTGTTGTCCTATCATCATTTATCATTAGATTCGAATTTTTAAATAATGTATAGTAATTTATCTCGTTGAAATGGAAGCCCTAAAAATGTAAAAATATTTCTCTAATAATAATAATACAT
>APFE031143441.1:242500-253435 GCA_000404065.3 Pinus taeda | reverse complement strand
TCTAACTTTTCATGATGTTTTTCCCTTTCAGCTAGTTGAAATTGCAGAGTATCAATAATCATATTTTTCTCTTCTAAACAAATTTTGAGTTTAGAAATCTCTTCATAAAGACCTTCTTCATCTATAGCATCCATGAAATCATCATTTCAAAATCCATTAAAAGTCTATAATTATTACCTCGTTCATCTTCATCACTATTTGAGAGTCCATCACTGTCTTCATGAGTGTAGTAGCTTTTCTTACTTACATTCTATTTCTTGTTCCATCTAACAGGTTCCTTACCTTTGTCAAGCCTGTCTTTCTAAGGACACTTGGTAGCATAGTGACCGACTCTTCCACAAGCAAAGCATTTGAAGGGTAACTTACCTCTGAATCTTCCAGCACCCCGTTGAAGGTTCTTGACAAAATTTGATTCTTCCTCTTCTTCTGACATATGTCCTGACTCATAGTAATCTCCTTGGCCTGAAGCCTTGAATAACTTCTCTCCTGTTTGAAGGTCCTCCTTTCCTCATTTCGTAAGCGGCTAGAATTCCGTGTAGCTGTGATATGGTAATTTTCTGTAGATTCTCCTTTTCTTCTATTGCAGGAACTTTTGATTCAAACTTAGGAGACAAATATCTTAGAACCTTTTCAACCACAACCACCTCTTTTATTTCTTCACCCACGTTTTTCATACAATTAACAATCTCATCTATTCGTAGGAAATAGTTAGCCACACTTTAATCATTGTACATTCTGAGATTTTCATACTGAATTCTGAGGGTTTGAAGTTTTGCTCGTTTTACCTGTTCATCTCCTTCATAGCTGAGAACGATCTTGTCCCATATTTTTCGGTTTTATACTGCATAACCTTGACGAATTCTGATTGAGATAGACATCCTAATAGAGTATTGACAGCCTTTGCATTTGTTTCAAACTGCTTCTTCTCAGTCGGATCTATGGGAGTTGCTGGTGGAAAAGTGTACCCTGTATCTATGATATCCCAGACTTCTGTACCAAGAGATTGAAGATAGACAGTGACTCTTACCTTCCAATAGACGAAATTGGTCCCATAAAAAATTGGTGGCCTGATCGATGCTTCTCTCTCGTAGTTGCTCATGATGATAGATCTTCCTTCAAGCGATCAAGCTCCTTCTGAAGGACCTGGCTCTGATACCAATTGTTGGAAATAATACTGGGGGGGGGGGGGTGAATCAATATTATTAAACTCTTATCAATTTATACAAATATTTTCAGATCTGACAATTGAAACTTGCATATACCTTCCAAACTTATAATTTAATTTATTCTTCAGATGTTTATCATTAATCTGTATGTGAGAACCATAGAATAATGAGCAGGAACACAAAATAGACAGTCACACCAAGGAACACAAGATGTATGGTGGAAACCCAATGTGGGTGAAAACCACCTACTGCAATATGTCTCTATCTTCTTTCAATTAGAAACTTCTTCTTACACAATGATTTTGTACTGGTGCAGTCTTTTACCAGTACGCAGGCTGCAACCTGCAGAGAGCTACAACCCTCTCTCGTTTTCCAACTTCTTCTGGAAGGGAGCTTCAACCCCCTTAGCTCTTGTACTAGCTGAAATACTAGTACGTAGGTGCTGACCTACAGAAGGCTACTACCTTCTCTTTCCTTCCAGGGACCACGTTTCATCAATTTTCAAACTGCATCCAGAACATCATGTACATGTGCATCACCTAATTTCCTTTAAACAAATAACTTCTCAGAATGCAGTAACCAGAAAATAACACCAGTAACCAGACACCAATTTAAACCCAGATCTCTGCAGAAACAGATAAAAGACAGCTAAAATATATTTCAAGAAAGGTCCACAACTTCACCGAAGGAAACCTGCAGATATCCACACTTCTGCTGTGACGAGTCTGTGCAACTCCACACCTGCTTCTTCTCTGGTTCTACGCACCTCCGCACTGCACCGTTGCCACTCTCTTCAGTAGATCTAACTTATAATACTCTGGTTTCTCTTCGATTCAGATTCAACTATGTCTCACCAACCGATTATCAGAATTCAGATCTTGCTCTTCTTAAGATTTTCAACACTTGTGATTAGCCAAATGATCTCCTTTCCTTTTTATAGGCTAAGCCTCACTCAAAACCATGGACCAAAAACATTGAGAAACAATACCACAGAACCAATACTTGGGTTCAATACTTTTGGATGCAATACCACGGACCAAAACCATAGGATCAAAAAATTTCATACTAATACCATGAACTTTTCTCTGCATGAAAGGAACTTTTCTTTGCATGAAAGTGCGTAAACTTTTCTCTGCATGAAAGTGCGTGAACTTTTCTCTGCATGAAAGGAACTTTTCTCTGCATGAAAGTGCGTGAACTTTTCTTTGCATGAAAGTGCGTGAACTTTTCTCTGCATGAAAGTGCGTGAACTTTGCTGCACTATAATTTATCATCTGAGATGAGTGGGTTGCCATCAAGTACAACATATGTATCATAATGCCAACATTTTTACCAGTGAACCTACATATATCTCAAAGATCTTGTTTAGATCTCTTCACCATGACCTTTGGTATTTCACACCCTTGAAATTTTTAGGACAAGGGATTCCGCGATACATGACTCCTTATTTTACCGTACCAGGTTTGACTGTTCCACAATGGATTCTTGAAGTACCTCATCATATACATCCATGTTTTCTACTTCTCTGCATTCAATGTTGTATGGTGGTTTTATACCACTTGGATATTAGTCTCTTGCAGGAGCTTATTCAGGAGCTTCTTCCTCAAACTCATTTTCAAACATGTCAGCTGGTGTAATTAACCCTACCAATGAAGGTTTGACATATGAATAACGTATTAATATGATTTTCGGTAACGTTGGTAATCTACAAACAAACCCAACAGGTCGTTATTACCCTCCTCGGGGAAAACCATCATATCCTCCACCCAAAGGACAACCTTTTGGTGGACCTTACCCTACAACTGGGGGGCAACCACCAGGGAAACTTTTAAGGATGGAAAATTATCTTGAAGTTTAAAAACATTGACAAATCTCACTAGTCCCTAATATGCAAACTATCAAATGTTTATTGATGTCTTTGTAAAATTGTTTGAATTTATAATTATTCTATATATACTCACTATATAATGTTGGCGATTTTTAAGGTAAAATAATTTTATATTTTATAATTTGGGCGAATCATTTTTATAAAAAATGGAAATTAATGAATCTTTTTATGGGAAAAATCATGTAAAATTAGCCCGCTTGCGAATATTATCCCCAAAATTTTTCCATGGCAACCCCCTACCGGGAATTACCTTAATTATGCTCAAATGCCTCAAACTGGTTTTGGTCATATTGTTAAGCCTCAACCCACCGTTGGAATGCCTTACCCTGGATTGAATATAATCTAGAACCCTTCACTAAATCAATAGTCAATTCCAGTTGCTTCTCAAGTGCCTTACTGGTCAACCTCTTGGAAAACCTATACGACAAATACCTTTTCAAGGTATGCCTTTTAAAGTCCAACCAACCGTCCAGGCTAATCCATCGACACCTACCAAACAACCTCTTCAACATCCTATCCCAAGTACTCCTCAAACCTTGGTACAGTCTACCATACCAACGACTGTTCAGAACCCAGGTTCAGGTTTGCCTCAAACTCCCATTCTAGGAGTATCGCAAGTAACTATCCCTCTTATATCACAAGTTAGGATGCAACCCCTTGTTCAGTATTTACCTCAAGTATCTGGTGTTTAATCCATTCCTACAATTCCATTAATAACGCAAATACCTGTTGTACAATCTAACGTCCCATATATGTAAGTACCGTTTCAAGGGCCACCTTTCCAAGGTCTACCCTAGAGTCAGTTTGTTCAAGGTCCACCTTTTCAAAATCAATTTCTCCAAGGTCAATCTTTGCAAAGTCAACCCTTTCAAGGATAGTTTGTTCAAGGTCAAATGGGTCAGAGTCTCCCCTTTCAGAATCAACCGTACCCAGGTCATATGTTTCAACAAGCTATACAACCACAATCTGGTATGGCTCATCCTAGATATTCGGGAGGTATGCAGATTCCAACTGCTGAGGCTATCCCACGATATCCTGGATATCCTCTTCCCGATATGGGACTCGTCCCTCAGGGTTATCAGTATCCATCTCAGGATCCCAACTGCGAGTTTCCCTTCATTGTAACTTTGTATTTTCCTGACCTCTCTCAGTTAACTAATGATCCACTTTTTTATTTACCATTTTGGACAACCGTTCCTACTAAGTTTCCTAGTGATATTCCTAAGTTTGAAGGTAAGTCAGGCAAATATCCATCCAACCATGTTATAACCTATCATCTTTGTGAGAATCCAACTCATTAATTGATGATTCTATTAGATTACAACTTTTTCAACGAACCTTAACCGGTTCGACAACTGAATGGTATGTAGAATTGTTGAATGCTTCCTTTGGCACATTTAACATCGTTGCTACATCCTTTTTGACCAATTCAACTTCCCATTCGATATGAAAATGGAACTGAACTTTTAACTTCTTTGAAGCAGTCAATGTCAACGCATATCTCAGATCACATTCATGAATGGAGACGAAGATGTCGCCTAGTTAAAGTTTACATTCCAGACCAGGTTTTGGCCGAATGGTTAATAAAATCTCTTTTACCTGTAATAACTAAAGATGTGGCCAAAGGGGGCATTGTAAATGAAGAGCATGTAATTGCTCGTGTTCAATACCTTGATCTTTTTTATACTCAGTTTGGTACGTTGTATGAAAAGATCCCAAATTTACTCGGACCTAGTCAAACTAATCTAGATTTACAGGATCATAGGCTGTAGATGGCATGGTTGGTTATGTGAGCTATAAATCTAGAACAAGAAGAAAATTTCTAAGAAAACTCAAATTTCGGCTCTATCTAATTCACCTGAAGAAGGTCCTTCTCCTGAAATCACTTCGGAAATTAAAACCGTAGAGTCATCTACCGACAAGGGTAAGCAATCCAGAAATAAGAAAAAGGGAAAAGGAAAATCTAAACAAGACACTCGTTCTAGGGAGATATCAAACAAAAATGAAATGTCTAATGAAAAGAAGAAACCTCGTATCCTTGCTTGATTTGTAAGGAAGATCATTACATTAAGGAGTGCCCACATCGTGCTGAAGTTTCAAAATTCGTCAAAAGATCACCTACTTGCTATTTTGAAGGATACTTTTCCTTCCCAAGACAATAAAATGGTCTCTCATGACCAATCCTCCTCATCTGCATCAACATATATCATGATGATGTCTTCCAAAGTTATGGTAGCAACGAGATCCAAATATTATACGTCAAAGAGTCATGTTGAAGATGGAGATAACTCCAGTCCAGATGTTAAAACTTACACATCTACTCCTCCTTCTTTTGAACCATTGCATATTGAAAAAACAAACCCTAATATGATAGTTCATCCGCCTCCTGAGGGTATGCTTCGAAAGTCATCCTTTAATCCTCATGCTAGGACTTCTCAAAACTATAACATCGTCGAAGATTTGGCTATGTCACCTTCAGCTATGTCTGCTCTTGAAGTTCTACAAACTTTTCCAACATAAAGGAAATTATTATTATCAGCCATAGGAGTACTAGATCCTCATGACTTTGAAAGCCTTCGATGGAAGAGGTTTTCGTCCATATGGATTTTTAAATTATTTTCCAATCAAATTAGAGGGAAAAACAGTTGCTATAAATGTTGAGGTTGTTGATGCTCAAATTGATTATAACATTTTTATTGGTCGGAGCTGGACTTATGCCATGGAGGTAGTAGTCTCGTCATATTTTAGGATGATTACGTTTCTTCACAAAGGAAGAATTGTGAAAGTAGACCAATTATCCTACTATACCTCAGACCCTAATTCCAATGGTAGTATCCCATTTGTTGGAAAATCAAAGACTCCATATGAAGAAGTTGGTGTTGGTCTTCTCAAAGACTCATATTTGATGGGAATTTTCACATTCCCTCCACCCAATTTCCTTCATAATGATGCCCAGATTAATATGATTACATCAAGTACTTTCGAATCAGGAGATTTGTGGAAAGTACCTTCAGAATAAAAAATGATCTTATATGGAGATGAAATGCCTCATAACCCTTTTGAGTTAGCTTATGAGGCAATTCAGTATTTTTCCAACTCATCAACATCTGAAGACAATCTAATGAATACGATTAATGATGAATATTCTCATTTTTCACGCCTAGAACCAATCTTTATGCCTGATTCTTTTAACATAATTTTTTTAACTAATGAAGGGATTATGGAAGTTATGACCTTAGACAAAATGACATGGAATGATACTCATCATCGTTCAACATTCTTGCCATCCTTTGACAAAATTGAGAATAATTTCTCGTCTATGTTTTCATCTAAGACCCTTAGTGATCCTCAATGTCCAATATCTACCCTTTCTTCCAATTCTGAATAGAATTTAGGGAAAATATCGACAATGATACCTATATACATCTCAGTGAAACTCGGGATAAGAAAAAATATTCATATATGAGCTTCTTGTTCTTTAGAAGAGATCAAACTTACAAAGCCCTATTTTAGGAATTCTGTGACATCTTTTCCTGGTCATACAAAGAAATTCTAGGAATCAACCCTAGCATAGTTGTACATGAAATAAAAACTTATCTGGATACTAAGCTAGTTAGACAATGATTACGTCCTATACATCCATGAAAAGCTTCTCTTTCAAGACTGAGGTTGAAAAATTGTTGAAAGTAGGATTCATCTACCCCGTTCCTTTAAATGATTAGGTATCAAATATTGTGCCCATTAATAAAAAACAAGGAACTATTCGAGTATGCACTGGTCACTGAGATATTAATAAAGCTTGTCCTAAGGACAATTATCCAACTTTGTATATATACCATATTGTCGATGACTATGCGAAGAATGAAATTTTTTCTTTCATGGATGAATTTTCTGGCTACAATTAGATAAACATACTCCCTTCCACTCAATATAAAACCACATTTATATGTCCATGAGGAACTTTTTCTTATCAAAAAAATCCCATTTGGCCTAAAAATGTTGGTGCGAGTTTTCAGTGAGAAATGTATTACGCATTCCATAATATCAAGCATATTGTTCATCCTTATTTAGATGACCTACCGACTCATTCAACAAAATGACAGGATCACCCCTTACACTTGAAATAAATTTTCATTAGGCGTAGGCACTATAATATTCTATTGAATCCACACAAATGTGTTTTTTGTGTGTAATTAGGTTGACTTCTAGTTTTCATCGTTCTGAAAGAAGGAATTCGTGTTGACCCCCTAAAGGTAGAGGAAATTTTGAATTTTCTTGCTCCTTCTAACCTTACTCAACTCCAATGTTTGCAAGGGAAATAATTTTTTTGCATAGAATCGTCCACAATTATGTTGAACTAACCTAGGGTTTTACTTGATTGTTGAAAAAGGGAATTCCATTTTTCTGGGATGAGCTTGCTGGTAAAGATTTTGATGCATTAAAACATGCACTGACTAATGTGTCATTACTCCATTCACCCGATTATCATCGAGATTACTTGCTTTACTTAGCTGCATCGAATGCCACCATTGGCATGGTGTTAGTCCAAGAGGATGATTATGGTAGCGAACATGTGATTTATTATTTGAGTAGACGTCTTACTAAAACCGAGATTAAATACACACATGTGGAGAAGCTAACCTTGGCAGCTGTACAAGTTTTTCAATGATTTTGTCACTATATACTTCTCCGAAAAACAATTGTCATTTCAGATTGCAACCCTATGATGCACATTCTCATTAAATAATTGCTAGGGGAAAATACCTGAAGTGGATAGTTATCTTACAAGAGTTTGATTTGGAATTTGAAAAATCCAAATCAAAGAAACCTTTGATTTTTTCCAAACTATTGCGTGACTTTCCTCATATTGATGTAGCAGAGGATTCTTTTGTTGGTGAATATCTCTTTCTGATTAGTACATTAGATCCGTGGTATGGAGATATCATTATATATATCCAAACATAAATGTTTAGGCCTAAGTTATCCAAAACTAATCGTCATCGAATTCGATACCAATCCCAACAATATAATATTATTGGTGACACTCTTTACAGTCATGGTGCCAATTCTATATTTCGACGTTGTTTGACTTTTAAAGAGGCCGAAAAAACATTAAACGACTGCCACTCTAGAGCATGTGGTGGTCACATGTTTGGGTATGCTACTGCCCAAAATATATTATGTGTGGCTATTTTTGGCCGTCAATGTTTAAAGATTTCATTACTACAGTCCGCAAATGCCATAATTTCCAAATAAATGATCGAAAAATGCGAGCACTTCCAACTCCTCTTCACCCTATCACAACTATCGGTGCTTTTGCTAAATGGGGCACCGACTTCGTCAATTGTAACCCTCACTCGGTCGAGGGGCATGAGTATATTATCCTTTTAGTTGATTACTTTACAAAATGGGCCGAGGTGATGCCTACATATAGAGACGATTACGAAACTGTAGCATTTTCCATTTTCAATCATGTGATTTCTTGGTTTGGTGTCCCGCAAGCTATTGTTATAGACCATGGTTGTCATTTTCATAACTTTATGATCGTCGAACTATCTGTACAACACAACCTTCACCATGATAGCTCTACTTCGTATTATCCACAAGCTAATGGTCAGGTCGAATCTGTCAATAAAGTTTTAACCAACATGATTAAACATATAGTTGGTATGCATAAAGGAAACTGGCATTATATGCTCTTTTTAGCAATATGGGCTTACCGTACTACTGTAAAAACATCGACTGCTTTTACTCCTTTCCAACTTGTTTATGGTTTGGAAGCAATATTACCCATTGAATGTGAAATCTCATCCCTAAAACTAGCTATCGAATTATTACTTGCTACCTCTGCAAACGAAGAAAACTTTGTACATTTAGCTCATTTAGACGAAAAATCATCGTGATACTATATTGGCTAGTGAGGCTCACCAAAAACGTGTCAAATATCAGTTTGACCAAAATGTTAATCCTCGTTCATATTCAAAAGGTGACCTAGTCTTGATTTATGATCAAGCTCATGACAAGTTAGGTGCAGGAAAGTTCAAACCCATGTGGCATGGCCCTTACATCATAAAAAACGTATTAGATAAAGATGCCTATGAGCTAGTTGATTACGATGGTATTCCTTTGGGAAAGCCCAAAAATGGTCTTTACCTAAATAAATATTTTGCTGAAGATCTGTACATTATTTACCATTTTTCTAGGTATGTGTCACAGTTAATGTTTTTTACATTTTTTATTACTTCTCCTACTTATCTCATTTTTAAACTTGATTTGTAGATGTCGACGTTCTCTCAGACTTAGATTGGCTTTGCTGATGGCACTAGTCATAGTGCTCAGAATTTATCTTCCATAGCCTAGGTTATCTATTCAACCAGTGATGAGCTAGTCTCTATTCATGGAATATTTCTTAGTCAAACAACTAACAACATAGCAGAATATAGCACAAACATTGAGCGATTAGCTAATTCCATCACATTTGGTATCCAACGTTTGATCGTTAGGTTAGATTCATAGCTTGTGGTATTACATTTAAACGATGTCTATACAATAAGGAGTCCAACCATGTTAAGAGTATTTTTACGAGTCTGTATTTTGGAAAGGAAATTTGATTATATCAAATATCAACACATTTTGAGATATTTAAACACATTGACAGATACATTGGCAAATCATGTGTTAAATAGACATTTGCAACATTTGTAAATTAAAAGCAATATTCATTCATACATTGATCAAGATAAAAAATTGGCAAAAGTAATAGATATTGCATTAGAATATAATTTGTATAAAAGTGTGTGTCTACAAAATATGTCATCTGAGGACAGAAGGCCTCGTGGCCTTTTATTTTCCGAATATGTTGACACCCAAAAATTTAAATGTGGTCCTAAAAACTAGAACAACTAAGCATGATGATTCTCATGATAATAAATGATAGCACGAGCAACTCGATGCAACAAATGTCTGAGGGGCACTGGAACCCCAACTACATGTCTATGATAGGCGCGTGGAATGTCATCAGTCCCAATCTCTAGGATGTTCAAAGTCAACCTCTCAAGGTTGTGTTCCAGCTCTATCAGTATATCCTTTGCCTTTGGGTTCATTGCTGCAGTTGCTATAGGTTGCTCGCCTTTTCTATCAAATCGTCTCAGCCCAGCTAGTCGGGTTGGACCCACATCTACACATACGTTTTGGATAATTAGCCTTTATAGATAAAAAACACATAAAAAATTGGAAATATGTCAAAATTAGAAATTCTCACTTAGATCACCCCACTGAGTTCTAGCTGGAAGTGGGATATGAGGATCACCTCTGTAATCCATCCCAACATACAGAAAGTCCTCAATCAGAACAATCTGCTGGCCTAACCAGTCAAAGAGCTCTGCCGTTTACCTCACTACGAGTCCATCACTTCCATGGCGTGCCATCAGTGAAACCCACCTCATCATGCGTGGATCCCTAGAACCCCCCTCGTCTTCCTGAATCTGTTGTGGCTAGAGGAAAGGAATACTATCTAGGGAAAAAGCAACAAGAATGGCACTGTCAGGCCAGGAGTAACTCTAGAAAACTGATTCGTTTATTCATTTAGCCAGCTATCTATTATATACATGAATGCGATTGTTCAGTTCATCTTCTTGATTGTTCACATTCAGTTCCCCAATCACTGAGGATTAGGTGTCAACATTCGCCCCCTTAATCTGAAGGGATGTTGGTGAGTCCAAGCATCGTTCTGAATCTTTCAAGCTTTTCTCTTCCAAGCGCTTTGGTGAAGATGTCTGCAACTTGCTCATTTGTGGAACAATGGCGAAGATGGATTGTTTTGGCCTCAACATGATGTCAGATCAAATGATATTTAGTATTGATATGCTTTGTACGATCATG
>APFE031143441.1:208861-239951 GCA_000404065.3 Pinus taeda | reverse complement strand
TCACCTCCATTTTGTCGGTTTGCATTTCTGGTTCCTGTTTTTCCAATTTCATCAGGATGAACACTTTCAAGTGTCTTGTCAGCCACTTTGGGGGACCTTTCTGAGATGGTCCAGGCTGCTCTGTTGATTGAGTTGGGAGTGAATCAAGATTGAGTCTCCCAATTCTATCAATTACATCACTTAAAGCATCATCCGTTGTTGGAGTTTCAGTCGGGGGAGAGGATTCTTCAGAAGAAGATTCCACATGTTGATCTAGTATAGGAATCCCCCCTTCAAGATGTGGAATCTGATTTTCAAATTCTTGAAATGATTCATTTTTGCGAATCTATCCAAGCGATCAAGTTGCCGCTCAACAACATTGTCAGATTTGGATGATTCAAGAAAAATTACATCTCTAGATATAACAAACTTTTTATTTTCTTCATCATAGAGGTAGTATGCTTTGGAGGTATTTGAATACCCCAAGAAAATACACTTACGACTTCTAGCACCAAGTTTGTTTCTATGTACCTTTGGTATCAAAGCATAACAGGTGGAACCAAAAATCCTGAGATGTTGACCGAAGGAACATGTCCATACCACAATTCATAAGGAGTCTTGTTTCTTATAGCACTAGATGGACATCTATTCTTTATATATGCAGCACATAGAACAGCATCAGCCCAAAACATTATCTTTAGATTTTTGAAAAAAAGCATGGATCGTACCATATTCAAAATTGTTCTATTCATTCTTTCAGCTACACCATTCTGTTGGGGATTATAAGGCACAGTTGTTTGATGTTTAATCCCATGTTGGCGAAAATATTGTTCAAATTCATTTGATGTATATTCTTTTCCATTATCAGTGCGAATAGACCCAATATGAGATTGTGCATCATTTTCAATCCATTTATGAAAATTCTTGAATGTTAGGAAAGCATCAGATTTGTTCTTCAATAAATAAACCCAACACATTCTGGTGTAGTCATCAATAAATGTCATGATATATTATTTCCATTTGCAGAAGGAACAAGCATTGGAACACATAAATCTGAATGAATAAGTTCAAGCTTCCTATGTGCTCTTGAATGTGAGTCATGAAATCACTGTTTGCTATGCTTTCCTAGAATGCAAGCATCACATTGCTTAAGTTTTCTAGGAATTGTAGGCAAACCAAAAACACCATTTTTCTTCAATAAACGGAGACTGTCATAGTTTAAATGTCCAAATCTAGCATGCCATAATAAACTTGATGGAAGTGTACCTTCTTCATGATGAGAAATATATGAGAAATGTTGTGCATGAGCAGATGTTCCTTGCAATTTGAGAAGCCTTTCTTCTTCTATTCCCCTCATGACAAGTGAGTGATCAGATGCTTTTCTTACCTCAAGCTTGCCATCAAAAATATGAATGGAGTTACCTTGCTGGCAGATGTGGACCAAGGACAACAAGTTTCTCTTGAGTTGTGGGAGATATAGAACATGATCCAGAAGAAAGTCTGGAAGACCAGGCAGTTTAAGCCTGATTGTGCCAAGCCCTGATGGTTTTATTTTTGATTGATCTGCAAAGTATACTGCTCCATCAACATTGTCAGTGAAATCTTCAAAAAAATCTTTTCTATGAGTCATGTGACAGGTTGCTCCTGAATCAAGCAACTAATCATTTTTCCAGGAAGCAAGTGAAGCATTAAAGAAATCTTCATTTACTCCAATGTTACATTGTGCCTCAACATAGTGAGCGGATTCAGGTGCTTTACCTTTGTCTGTATCATCAGTTTTACCTTTCTGTTGGTTTCTTCTCTGCTCAATTTTGTCCCATGGTAGCTTGCATGTAGAGGCATCATGTGATCCATTTCTTTTGCAGCGAATACAATGTAAATCTGCCTTTTCTCCTTGAGGATGTCTGCCCCCCCTGCCTCTGAAGTATCTTCCTCTTCCTCTTCGTCCACCTCTTCCTCTTGTAGAATCTTGAGCAGGATATTTTTCTTTATTAGCCATGCATACAGTCTCTTCAGAAGATTCAAGGACTGTCTTCTTTCCAAAGGCTTTTTCTCTTTCAGCAAACTTTTTCACAAGAGAGTCAAAGGTTATATCCTTCAGATTTCCATTTGCTTGCAAAGACTCAAAATAATTGGAGTATGTAGGATACAGTGCCTTGAGAAAAGCAATAAGAGAGATATCCAACTCAACTTTAGTGGATTTGATATCATGCATTATAGACTTTATTTCAGATGCAAGAGCAAGAGGATCATTATTTTGCAGTTCAAGAGTGAAGAGTTTAATTATAAGTTGGATGACTTCAAGTGCAGAATGTGAGTCATAGAGCTCTTTCAGCTTTTGTAAAGCTTCAAAGGCAGTTGAATATGTTGAAATGTGGCGACTCACCTCCTTATTTACAGATGCTGTGATTAATGCATACGCTTTGCTGTTCTTGTTTTCCCAGATGGCGAGCTCTTTGTCTGATGTAGGATTTTCTGGGTCACTGTCTCCTTCTCCGACACACACTCCTTTCCACAACTCATTGAAAATGAGGGTGTGTTGTCCCATCCGGGACCAGTCAGGATAGTTCTCCTTGCCAGTGAGAACTATTCCTATCATAGAGATGATTGAATGCATTCTGTAAAAGATTACTTCTGCTGATATATGAAAAAAAACTTTTGCTGATAGACTAATACTTCTGATGGCAAAAAAATTGCTCTTATGAAGAAAAAACTTCTACTGCTATACAGTCAACTTTTTCTCAAAGGGATAAAAATATTTCAATACTCCTTAAGGTCTTCATAAACTTTAACACAAAAATGAATATATAAAATGTACCATATTTATGGGTCCACCAATATTCGTCCACACTATCACTTAACGCCTTTTTCAATGCAACATTCAACACAACACTTCAATCAACAACATATAACATGGCCCACTGTGCACATACCAGAATTGTTCGCATCAAAGCATACGAACAAGTGAGGCTTCAACTAGAATGAGTGGTGGCTGCATACGCTATCAACCACGTGCAAGGCTTAGATTGTTCTCAGCATAATGGAATGCCGCTGTTGTTAGTGGAATGAAAACAGTGGTGACCGGATGATACTTGATGAAGACTTGTTGTCCCTTGGATATTTGTGTAACGACTCAGGCCCACATGTAAAGGACGCAAATCAAGATCTGACCATTCAAGTTGATTAAGGTAATACTGAAAGTTTTATAGATTCACAGTCTCAACATTCAAACATCGTTAAAATATCAACAACAATAGACCGCTACCATGTCAAACAACGTATGACATATATCGGGCAGCTTCAAAACAAACATCGTTTCAAATATCAAACCATATATCAAACAACGTTTCAATCACCAACAGCAATGGAAATTCACATCGTTTCAATCAGCTCCATCAAACAACGTTTCAATCAGCTCCATCAAACAACGTTTCAATCAGTTCCATCAAACAATGCTTCAATCAGCTCCATCAAACAACGTGTCAATCAGCTCCATCAAACAACGTTTCAATCAGCTCCATCAAACAACGTTTCAATCAGCTCCATACGTATATCAAACAACGTTTTTATTTAGATACATATCAGTGTTTTTTTTAATACCAGCACATCATTTCAATCAGCTCCATACATATATCAAACAACGTTTTTCTTTAATATCCGCTCAATACAACAACGTTACCTTCAGGTACGCGTTTCACTCTCTCAGATATTTGGTATGCAGCTTCAGGCAACGTTTCTCTCTTTTAGACGTTTGGTATGCAGCTTCAGGCAGCGTTTCTCTCTCTTAAACATTTGGTATGCAGCTTCAGGCAGCGTTACCTTCAGGCAGGCATTTCCTTCAGGTGTGGGATAGAGGAGCAGAAGACAGGCAATGGACAGAGGAGTTACAAAGCAAGGTTAAAAAAAAGAACCTGGGACTTGTGCTCTGATACCATGACAGGCCAGGAGTAACTCCAGAAAACTGATTCGTTTATTCATTTAACCAGCTATCTATTATATACATGAATGTGATTGTTCAGTTCATCTTCTTGATGACTGTTCACATTCAATTCCCCCAATCACTGAGGATTAGGTGTCAACAGGCACCATAACCAAAATTATTCAGTTTTCCATTCTTGCACCTAGTCAACTGGCCCTTCATGTTCATCACCATTTCCTTGCACTTGTTGTACACCATGGATTTCCAACATTCCATGGCCATCTACATTTGTGCCTATGTAGCTAAATGAAGGGCAACATTGCCACACAATTTGAAAACAATGAAAGCAATGGTCCTCAAGGGTAAAAGCTCAATGGTATGAATGTCAATTCTCCCATCCTTGGGTGGTGCACCCCTGCAAAAGCATCATAGATACCCATCAGTAGTATCTCCTCCCGTCCTCTGTCTGAATAATGAAAGATTGGCTCCCTGATGAGATAGCCTAGTCAAGAAGTAGATTTCATCGGCGTCAATGGTAATGTGATGATTGGAAATCACAAAAAATTGTCCCTGGACATTCCAGGTCCTTACCAACCACGTCATCAGATCTACTTGAGCTTTCATCCAAGGATAAGACAGTATTTTAGGAGGCCACAAGTCCTAAGAGCTTGCATGGTGGTCGGATTTGCCAAAGCTTCCAAATCATTGGCTTCATGCTCTCTTTCCCTCCACTCCATTTTGAGCAATTAAATGACCTGAAATGACCATTTTAAAGCAATTAGAACCATTTTAGAAACTCATATCATGTTTTTTTTGGTCAAAACTTGTTTAAAAATAAATCGCCGACGCTTACATGACTGCCTTTTTATGGATAGGGTGCAACTACATGGATTTTTCCAGTAAAATTCTGCGTAGGCCGTGATTTTCCATGTGGAAAATTTTATTGGCCTGGACGGGCACAATTAAAAAAACCCATGCAGGGCCGAGTGTGCATTTTTTAACAAAGTTTTTCTCCAAAAAAATAAATGAAAGCTCAAAATGAAATTATAAATAGATAAAAAGCTAAGTTAAGGAGAGATATTCTACCTGGAAGAAACAGTGCGTGCTTTCGTCCACCGGTTGGCTCAAAATCAGTCCTAGAAGTCTGGTGGTAAAAACTCTTCTCTCTACTCTCAAATGGTAAAAATGCAAATGGTGAAAATAATTTACTTTTTCCCACTTTTATAAGTTTTTGGAGCTAAAAAATATTATTTTTTATGTTAAAAAACTTTTTGGAGGGAAAATGACATTTTTTGAGCAGTTATGACGAGTTAATGAGTTTAAATGTGCAAGATTGGTTACAGAGTGAAGATGAACCATTTTGACATTTTAGCAGACTTTTATCACTTTTCATGCTCTTAAAAAATTACGAAAAGCGAAAATCATGGAGTCTTCTTTTAAGCCCTCTTTAGACTCTTTCAAAACAAAAAGATTGTCGAGTACTTGCTTGTTCAAATTTGTAAAAGTAAATGAACAACCGTCCACTCAATATAAGTTTACCCCTTTTACAGACTGAGCTAGGATTGTTTATGAAAAAGGTATATGTTGATCGAACATGGTCAATAAAGTTCTCTCTTGTATTATTTTATCCTTTTTCAAACCTAAGAGACTTAAACTGACAAAAAAGCACGTGATGGAGTCTAATGTTTTTCTTCAGACTCTCTAAAAATGAAAAATGCCAAGATTTATTTTCTCCCAGCTCGTTAAAATTTTATGGTAAAAGAATTGAATGAGTTTCCTTTTTGTGTATTTTTCAAACTCTTAAAAGAAAATGACATTGAGTTACTCCTCTATTGGACTTGTAAAAAGCTAAATAGTACATGACTTGTTAAGCATGACGAGACCAAACCATTCCTTCTTAGGGTTTGTTAAAAATACTTTGATGGACTCATTTGAAGGATGAGCTTACAGTCCAATTATATGTTATCCTCTTCAAGCTTGTAAAAAATAAAGAGCTACTTACCAGTAATGGTGGGGGGAAATTGGGGAAGGTATCCATTTTACATTATCATTTTTAAAAGGTAGCATGCCACACGACACTCCGTCACACTCATGTTCAGGTTGGGAAATCCATTTTCCTTACAGTTAATCAAACCTCATTGAAAGTCTTCATGGTTTTGGGTATTATCGTTAAGTAAAATGCTGCCAGGTCATTGCCGCGCCGTTATGTGTTCAAGAGAAGTTCAACCTCAGTTCAAAACCCCTTTGCAAATTCTATGCCTTCAATCACATCGACCATCCTTGAGTCAGTCCTTGTAAAATATTTTCAAAAATTTACATTATGTTTCGTGTCATAGGCTTTCCTACGATGGGTCGCTTCCTATCGACTATAAATCATTATCTAGGAAGTTTATATAGAAACCTTTAGTACCTTGAAGCCTGCATACCTTAATGGTAGTTTTCTCACTTTCAACGAAGGGTTCTCATCATTGGACTTTGATTAAACGATGCTATGAGTGTTCGACTTCAGATCACCCATTCGCACTTCATAGATTGTACTGGAAGTACCTTGAGAACCATTGTCATTATTGGTGGTTTCTCTTGCACTTGTTAATGGTTCACATCATTGACCGATAGTCAAGTGGTTTCTTCCATCTTCGACTTCGAAACATTCACTCACATGGTTAGATTCGTACTGTGGATCGAGAGATGGAGATCAAGACCCTGGATCTAGTTTTGTCAATCCAGGATTCGAGGATATTTTATATTCATGATTATGTAAACAGATGAATGCAAACATGCTTTGTATACCATCTATATAATTTTATTTTTTCCATGCGTGTTCATTGAGTTCGCTTTACTCTGAGTATGGGAATTCCTACCTCAAAGATGATTTTTGATATATATTTTCATTATATTCCTTGAATGTTCCCTGTAGGTTTCCAACCATTGCTTGTGATCCAATCCTTCGAATGATAAAGTGCTTCATTCTTTTGAACTTGTTTTTATAGATTTCACACTTTAGGGGGAAATATGTTACATGTCAATTTGTCACAATGACACTTGATAAATTTATGGGTCTTTTTACCATCCCTGAACATGTTGTAACCAACTCCCTCATAAGTCAAATAACCCAAAACATGTTGAAGTAGATGAGGAATTTGGGAAAAATAGTTGTCACACCTTGTTAAGTTCCACTTGCACTAATTTTTCTAGAGTTTCCTGTGCATGCGCTGAAATTAACTCTGAGAACAACGCATAGCTACACTCTATATACCACTATAAACCTGCGTAGGTGAATTCTAGAAAGTAAAAATAAAAAGTACATTCTAGAAACATAGTTGGTCTAATATTTCCCAACTGAAAGCTTCTAAGTGATGACTATTCGAACTATAACCCTCATATGCTACATCTTCATCCCTTTTCTCATGGTAACCTAATCCCTCAATGAAGGAGTCTCATCCTCCTCTTTTCTGAAACTTCTTCCTCTTGGCCTGTAAAATGACTAGAGGGTAGAGGGATTAAGGAGGCCAGAACTCAGAGAAGACAAAATTATGTTGTTGGTTGAGATTGGAAAGATTGTCATCTAAGGAGGAGATTGAAGGAATTTGGGAGGAATCCCACGACATCAAGGCGAAGGTTGTAAGATTCCTCTTAATCTTTGATTAATACCAATGAACACTTTCTCCCATTTATTTGTCTTATTGGAATGATGAATGGTTTACAATTGTTTATAGCGTTTATTAAGGCAAATTCAATTCCTAATTTCCTTGATCATTAGGTTAAGTTGTTTGGATTATTATATCACATGTGCTTTTGATCATTTTATGGTCGATGTTTGCAGGTCTTATCAAGCATTGAAGAGTTGCATCGAATCACAACAAGGGATATTCATCAATCATTTCGTGAAAGAGGTAAGAGGCTCATCCATAATCTATACTTCTTATAATTTGAAAAATTTCAACTTAGGGAAAGAGTTAGTTCAATTGTCTTGCTTGTTTCTAGTTTTCGTCAAGGATCTAGGGAGATCGCTCTTGTCCGCACGAGGGATTGTCTGGTGCAACAGAAAAAAACCATGAGCTCACAATCATTTTGTCAAACTTTCTTGATACCACCAAGTGAAACAATCCTCAAGAAATATACCATGTGAGAGCCAAGACTATAGGAATCCTCATCCATAACTGCACCATATGAAATTTATGAATTTTTTGAAGGCATGATGACAACAACATGGAAAAAATGAGTGACACTTATCATCATCAAATTATTAAGTTGTGTACTCAAGCTTTAGTCTTCTCCTTGAGCTTATGAATATCACCATGTAAGAAACATAACTATATGCATCATCAAAAGAGTCATTCACAAATCTGATCAGAAGCATCAAAACAACTAAGTGGCTCAAGCAAAGTATCATCTGTGATTTCATCATAGGTAATTCATGACCACATAATAATATGATGCATCATTTAAATATAAGCATAATCGCCATTGATAAGCATCATTATGTACCAAGGATTTCTAAAGAAAACATACTACCAACAATGCATTATTAGAAGCATAGCCAATGCTCCCCCTAAACTTGTGCCAACTATTCACTGTTAGATCTGATCATTTCATATATCAATAAGAATCATCAAGGCATCATCATCAACTATTTATATATCAAGGCATTAATAACTTATGAGAGCCAAAAGCACTTCTACATAGCATCAATAAACCGTAATCATCAATTATCGAAACAAAAAAGACACTTGATCATTGACTGAACCATATCAGACCCTTTTTCTGAGTCTGTCCCACTATTTCTTCATCAAACCAACATATATGCAACTGTGGAGTTTCGAACTTGAATATATATGCTACTTGTCTTCATAATATCTGCGTATGAAAAGTGGAACACTGAAATTTCATACGTTCAGTTCCCCATGAGTCTGTTTTGACTGTACCTAGTCCTAGAACTTTTGTTTAAACAACAGCTCCAAGAATATCATTATCATGATGGTTATTCATTAGAGACTCCATTTTACTCTTGTCTCCAGTCATGTGATGAGAACATTCGTCTTTGTCTTTGAATGAGACAAGAGAAAGACCACACCTTACTGATCTTCCTTTTCTTGTTTCTTGGTGGATTCATCTTTTTCAAATTTTCTGATATAAATGTTCTTATTTAGTTGCTTACCATATTGTCTATGGTGATCCATAGACTTGTTCCTGCATTCTTTTGCTACATGCCCAAACTTGTTACAAGAAAAACAAGGAATATGTTTCATATTCCTTCTATAGAAATTAATGGCTTTATGACCGAACATATTGCAAGAAAAACAATATCCTTTAAAGTACCTAGAAGCTATTGATCTTTCTATGAGACAGTTATTATTTTGAAACATTCTACTTCTGCACCTCCCTGCAACATGTCCAAAATTATGACATATAGAACATTCAACATTATTGATTAGAGGAAAGAATCAGTTATCACTTCTATAGTTAGGAGTAAATTATTTTCTTTGAATACTTTCTTTCCTTGGTTGTTGATGGGGTTGACTTCTTATCTCGTTGTTGAGCATTTTAGGTTTTGCATTAAAATTTCTTGCCTTAG
The DNA here is from genome assembly GCA_000404065.3 of Pinus taeda. NCBI lineage: Eukaryota > Viridiplantae > Streptophyta > Pinopsida > Pinales > Pinaceae > Pinus > Pinus taeda. Next base: position 230,478 of record APFE031143441.1, on the reverse strand, counting down.
TTTGTGAGCTAGATTCACCTTTAATAGTTTCATGAAAACCAAGACCAAATATGATGGCAATAGACCCTTGACTACTAAGAATATTATCCAAAATCTTAGTACTATCTTGAAATAAAAAAAGTTTATCCTTTTCTTCTAATTTACCTTTTAGGATATTTACCTCAACCTGATATTGCTCTTCCATTTCAAGATACTACTTCTTCATTATTTATTCAACCTTTCTTTCTTCCTCCACTTGTTCTTTTAATTTGAGAATCTCTTTTTTTTTCTTCTTCAAATGCTTGAAGTAGTTCCTCATTCTTCTTATTTGACTTTTCAAGATCTTCTTTTAGAGAGACGACCTCGACTTCAATACCTTCACAGTAAATGGTTCTTTCTTTAAGATCCTTGGTTGTTGTAATGTTTTCATTCACTTGATTTCTCAATGATGTTACTTCATCCTACAACCTTTGACATTGATATTCCTTTCCCTTATACTGCTTGCTTATTTTGTTTCCTTCCTCCAACTGAGTTTTTAACTTGGTAACATCTTCTTTGTAGGAACATTCCCTTTTATCAAACAGATCTTGTTGATCTCTAATTGTATTTGTGAGCTTTTTAACTTCTACCTCTATAATATTTCTTTCACTTTCACCCATAAGAGAAAATTCAGTTGATTCATTGTTGCATTCATTATCTTCCATATTGCATGAACAAAGAAAGGTATCACTAGAGGACCAAAAACTAGTGCCCGATAATTCTTTTTCTTGTTCATCCTCATTCTAAGGTGATTCTGAATCTAAAAATTTGCTTCCATCTTAGACATTCATCTCTAACATTGTCACTGTTTCTTTGAGATGTCTTCTAATTTTGAGTTTCTTTCTTCTTTTGCTTCTTTCCCATTGTCTCGACGAATCTCCTTCAAGCGATCAAGCTTCTGCCAAAGGACCTACTCTGATACCAATTGTTGGGAAAAATATTGGGGGGGGGGGGGGGTGAATCAGTATTTTCAAATCAATTATTTTTTCTTTTCATATTGATATTTCCATATGTGACTTTAATGAAAGGAACACGCGTGTGTATGTGATTGTTCTTAAGACAACTAACATACATTCAATAAACTTATGATTCAGTTGATTCATCATATGTTTGTCTTCAGTTAGTGCATCAATACTTTATTAAACATTAGATAAATAGTAACCATGTGCTATAATAACAAAATAAACCATCAAACATAAGCAACACACATGAAAACCAATATTTAAGGTGGAAACCCAATGCGGGAGAAAACCCACCTGTTGCTGTCATCTCTATCTTCTTTTTAATATAAAGAAAAATATATTTATAATCTTGTACCGGTGCAAAATCTTACTAGTACGCAGGCACCCACCTACAGAAGGCTACAACCTTTGATCATTCTCCAGCTCCTAATGAAAGGGAGCTACAACCCCTTGGTTCTTGTACTGACGTAAACTTGTACCAGTACACAGGAACCAACCTGAAAAAGGCTACAACATTCACTCATTCTCCAGCTACTACTAGAAGGGAGATCCAACCCCCTAATTTGATCACCAGCTACTACTGGAAGAAAGATTCGACTTCCTCACTGAAGGCTCCAACCCTAAACATCCTCTATGGGCCATGTTTCATTAAATTTTTAGACTAGATCCATCGAATTATAACTTTTAGGCCATGTTTCTTCAATTTTTCAGACTAGACCTCAGCACTTAAGCTCAATATTAAAAATAAAACTATAACTCATCACTGTAACACAATCATCAATCTTTGGCACAACTGAATCAATCAATTACTGAAACCCAATCATCAATCACAGAAACCCAATCATCAATCTCTAACATAACTGAAACCCAATCATCAATTTCCGAATCAACCAATCACTGAAACTTCTAAAACAAATGAATCAATGAATTATTGAAACCTCTGACACAACTAAATCACCCAATCATCGATTTATGATACAAATGAATCAACCATTCTTTAAAAAATCAATCAATTGACACTTAATCAAAAACTCAATCAATCATTTGGCACAACCATATCACTGTAACTAGTACATAGAACTGAACCCAAATTACTGCATCAACACATAGAATCAACTATAGTCCCGTTTTGGAGAATTTGGTATCTGCGGATAAATACTAATTCCCTAGATAAGTAGCCATATCTAGAACAATAGTTTAAAGCACTTTAGCCTTTTCCTATAAGCAATAGATAAGACAAAGAAGATGAGAAGACCTACTTGTAGCTCCGTTTTCCTCTTGTCTCCTTTTTATCAATCCTGTCACTCCTTGCCATACTTAACACACTTGCGAAGTACCTGTAAACACAAACAAAATAAAAATAACTGATCAAAGCAAAAGATCTATTGAATACAAGTAAATGGAATCATATACATTCACACATATAAGCATCATATAACAAGATAAACATATGGGAAAAAGGTTCAAATACTTTATTGAATAGAAGAAGGAATTACAACCATCAAGTTTGATTCGAAGTCACTCCTCTAGCTTGGATCCCATCCACATCACATCAAAAGCATGACAAACTTGTAGCATAACAATACTTGTCTCAAAGTCAATTCTCATAGAAACATTATCTCCTTACAATTCAACATAGTCTAGCCCCTGATCACTTAGATGAGTGCTCAATTTATAGGAAGATGAAGGAGGTTGTGTCATAAATGGGGGTATTGAATGGCCTTCCATACTTAGAATTAGTTCCATAGAGGAAGGGATGAGAGGATAGGATGCATCTTAACTCATTCCTCATCCATTTTCAAGCTCATAGGAGTTGATAAGTGAGGGAAACTTCTAGAAGACTCCAAGCGATAAGAATATTCCAAAAACCCTATGTGAATTTTACTCAATCTCACCTAGAGCAGGTGAAAGAGGGCCTAAGTGCTATGTAGAGCACCGTGGCATGGACTCAACTGCTCTATAATGCACCCTTACATGGGCCTACCTGCGCTGTTCCCTCTAGAGATCATTTCAGGATGTCTTCAAGTCATGAAACTATCTAGGAAGGAGGCATTCAAAAGGGTGACTTGTTTAGGGCATGTAGCAACTGAAATTAAGGTTTGATGAGCCATAAACACTAATCTAGATGATGAGAGTGATGTGCCCAAATGGATCTATAACAGTTGCCCCCTAAAGCATGAAGTCAAAAAATGTAAATGTCGAATGAAATGCTTTACGATGTGATGAGAAGGTTTTGAAGTGGAAGGTGACCTGCATCAATTAAAATACATGCATCATGATATTTTGATTTTTACATGAATTGCTGAGGGAAGGCATACCCGTGCTCAACGTATAAACTTTCATTACATGTACATAGATAGTTGTCTACAAACATAGACCCATGAATGGATGACCATCAGTGTAAGGCCATTGTACATATGATTTAGTACTCCTCAAATCGTAGACGAAATGGATGAAACTAGATCCAGGGTCTTCTATCTCATTCAATCATTCACTCAAGTACAAGTCTAACCGAAGTCGAACATGGGAAGACATTGTTTGATTACCAGCCAATGATGTAAGTTGTTAACAGACGCGAGAGAAATCACCGATAATGATAATGATTCTCAAGGTATTGCAGTACATTTTGCATGGTGTGAATGGATGATTTGATGTCGAACACCATACAAAGTCTTTCGGTTGAATGCCATTGATGTCAAACTATCGCCAGAAGCGAGAAACCTACCATTGATGTATGCAAGCCTAAAGGTACTGGAATGGTGTTTCTAAGTCATCTTCTTGGATAATGTGTTGATGTCGACAAGAAGCAACTCGTTGCAGGAGGGCCTTGATGTATCCCACATCAACGACACGAAAAGAGTGTAATGGTTTTGGAGACAAAATTTGACTGACGCCACAAGGTTCAAGAATGGCAGTCATGAAAATGAAGGTTTATGGTATTGCAAAGGATCAATTTTAATTGGATGACTTCTCTTGAACATGTTGGCGACACTGAAATGAATTGGTAGCATTGACCCAAAACAAAGTGATGGATGGTATGATAGACCAACGGTATGATAACCATCAAGCTGATAACCCAACCCAAGTAGTCACAGTGATGAAGTGAAAGTGTCATGTTCAAGAGCGACCTGCTACCATAAAGTGGTTTTCCCCTTTTTCCCGTTTTCCCCAGTCATTGCTGACCAATACCTCTTTATTTTTTATCAAGCTTGAGGAGGATAACATATGCTTGTTGTATAATTCCACCCTTCTGGTGAATCCATCGCTATGTGATGTTTTAACGAGTCTAGCGAAGGTGAAACTCAGTCTTGTCTAGATGGACAAGTTTTTCGCTATTTGATGTTTTAACGAGTTCATTGACAAAGATAACTTAGTCCTTTTCATGTTCAGAGAGTTTGAAAAGGGACAAAAAGAAAACTCCACAAGTTCTTTTTCGTAGATTTTTCTCTCAAGCTCGAAAAAGCATAAAACAATACGAGAGAGAACCTATTAACCATGTTCGGTCAATGTATATCGTTTCCAATCTATTAACGAGATGAAAAGGACAAGCGGTCGATAATATTTTCATGTTTAGAGAGTCTGAAAAGAGATTAAAGAGGACTCCAAGGGGGTTCCTTTTTCGTTATTTAACAGAGCTCGAAAAAGAGATAAAATTATGCTCTATGGTCAAAGGTACAATTTTTAATCGAGCACGTCAAATTCTATAAGTCAGCTATAAAACCTGCTCAAAACATCACCAAATGGATTAGAAATACCTATTTCATAGGTAAAAATAGGCAAAACCTAATTTTTACTTGATTAATGAACATGAAATAAACATAAAACAAGTTTTTACCATGAAATTTTTACCATTTGAGACTTACCATTCAGTTTTGTGCTATGGACTAGTTTTTTACCTAGAACTTCATCAATTGATTGCGAGAGATTTTGTGGACCATTTCTCGTTCCGTCTGGACCAGGTAGGAGATCTACCCCTCCTCTGTCTTTTCAGGTCATTCTTTTACTATTTCATGCAAGTTTTAAGGTTTTTTTTGGGGTCTCTAGGGTTTGATTTTTTCACCCTGGGATCAACGCAGGCTTTCACATTGAAAATTGTGTTGAAGAGAACCTTGATAGAAGGATTCCTACTTTGCAGTGCACTGTCTCTATGCCTGGGCTGTGCTAGGTGAGTTTCCCAAATTTGAGTTATCTGTTTGCTCCAAAATTTGTCATGTCTTTTTGCATGGAAAGGATCCTAACTAAGCTTATGATTGGATTTCAGGATTTCATTAGACCAGAATATCAATTACATGGCAAGAAAGAAAGCATGAAGAACAAGACATGATTTCCCTAAACAATCTGGGTATAGTTGAGGTCCTCAAAAATTGTGGGTTACTCAAATACTTCAGGTTGTCTGGAATGAGGCAACAAATAGAACTATTGTAGTTCCTTGTTCATGCATGGGATACGATAGATCTGACTTTTCACATAGGGGACAAGATGGTCCCTATTACCATTGATGATATCTACTTTCTTATCAGACTGTCTAGGTGAGGTGACCCCATCTCACTTTCTGGGTTTTCCCGTGGAGGTGAATCGGTGAGAGATTACATTTGACAGTTTTGTTGGCCAGGCACACAACCTAGCAAGGATGGGAAAATAAACAACAAGGATGTAGGTGATTTTCCTTTGAGAATGATCCTCTTCACAATCGCAAAGTTGGCTAGCAATGTGACACTTCATCTGGCAAACAGATCATATATGCAATATGCACTTGAGTGTCTAAAGCAAAAAGTATTCAACTGGTGTGTGGTCGTGCTTTCTTCATTGAAATAACAACTGACCAAGGTAAAAAGTGGTAAGATGAAGAATTTATGCTATGGTTTGATTTTAATCGCTTTTTCCTTAGAGATAATTCCATTGATGCAATTGCAACATGTATCACTGGGTGTAGCTCGTCCTAGAGATCCACGTACGCAAAGGTGGGTCGAATTGATGGCTCGACATGCGGGTCAATCAATAATCAGTTTTTCCACTACATTCTTCAGTTGGCTTGATCAACAACACCTTGTCATAGAGGAGCATCCATACTCAGGGATGGATTTCCGTGGAGATCCAGATTTGATTCTACTAGTTGGAGCAAAATGGGGTGCTATAGGTAAATTGTTTGACCAAAGTGTTTTTGATTTTTTTCAAGTTTCTACATGATTTTGTGTTTTTTTGTTTCCATGACTAAACTAAAATCATTCTCATGCATGCAGATGTGGGTACTGTTCGACCTGTGGGATACCAACAGGAGGCAAGTGGTCCAGTGCAGAGAAATATTGGGAGAGCAGTTCTCAAGGACTTCGATTTGGCCAAGACACTAGCAGAGTTGCAAGATCACATAGAGGGATTAACCCTTGGTATTCTGGATGTCCGAATTGAGGAGTTACCTATGAGGTTGCAACACCACACTATTGGTGTTCCTAGCCACTGGATGAGGCTTTTGCGCATGATAGCACAAGTTGTGACCTATTATCATGAGAAGCACTAGGTATACTTAGTATGTTTTTGCATGCATTTTGAATTTTTGGGTCAGATGACCAAACTTTTCTTGGACACAAATTTTGCAAAAACTTTTAAAACATTTATCTATTTTACTTTCAGAGTTTTCTATGGTTATGTGCAATCCTATTTAACTAATGATGTGAATTGAAAATGTTACTTTTACATGTGTCTCAAATGTTTATTTAACACATAATTCGCTAGAGAATCAGTTAATGTGTTAAAGTTTCTAGAAATATGTTGATATTGAATGTATTCAAAATGCCTTTCCAAAATACGAACTCTAAGGAAAATACGAAGGATTATTTGGTTTCAGATGGTATACACACTTTTAAGTTGTAGTACAATGAGTTGTGAGTCCAGCCTAATGATGATTTGTTGAATGCCAAGAGAAATGGCATCAGAGAGAAGTTCAATCAACACGCTATACTCAACGATATTGTTCATTGATCGACTAATACAAATCCCTTGAAAACTCACTAACTTGCCACTTGGAGCAAAAATAGCCCATGCTGTAGAAGATAGATTTTGCGTACTACGACTAGCACCATCGTCGTAACCAACAAATGGTTATGAAGATTCTGACGTTTGCAACAAATGCAAAGTGGATTACTAACCAAATAAAAAAATCTAAAATACACACACTGACACACACACATGCAATGAAAGCATATATTTAGTGAGTTTTACTACACTCAATTAAGCATGGTAACATTTAAGGTACAACCTGTTTCGAGGCTGAGACAATGGAATCCCATCATAATCTACTAACTCGTAGGTACCTTTTGCCGAAACATGCTTGACAATATAAGGACCCATCCATATCTGTTCAAATTTCCCTACTCCAAGTTTATCAGCTTGCTAATCGTAAAGCAAGACTAGGTCTCCTTTTGAGAAGATACAAGGCTTGACATTTTTATCACATTGCACCTTAATTCATTTCTTATGCACTTCATTAGCTAATGCAAAATCATGACGAGTTTCATCCATATGGATAAGTTCCAAGAAATGCACTTCTTCTTCAGAAGTGTCAGGTAACAAGTCAATCGCGAGTTTGAGAGATGAAATTTCACATTGTATCGATAAGATTGCTTCCAAACCATACACCAAATGAAAGGGTGTGAATTCAGTTGCATTTCTCACCAAGGTTTGATATGCCCATAAGGAAAAGTATAGGATTAAATGCTAGTTTCGTCTATGAACCCCTATAATTCTTTGAAGAATTCGCTTTAGGACTTTGTTGATGGCCTCAACTTGTCCATTCGCTTGCGGACAATAAGGGGTAAAATTATCATGTGATAGTCCTAACTTAGTAGTCAATTTAGCCATCATGTGTTTGCGAAAATGCAACCCATGATCTGTAACTATGGCCCGTGGTACACCAAACCGGGCAACCACGTGGTTGAAAAAGAAAATAGAAGCCATTTTTCCATTGTTGTTTAATGTTGGCATCACCTCGGCCCATTTGGTAAAATAGTCAACGACAACTATAATATACCCATGCGCCACAGTTGAGGTGGGGTTACATGTCATGAAGTCAATGCCCCATTTGGCGAATAGTCCAACAACAATGACTGGATGCAATGGTGCAATTGGTAATCTAGTTTTGTGGTCATAGATCTGGCATGCATGACAACTTCTAATGGCAATAATACAATCTTTGAATATGGCTGGCCAAAAGTAACCGGCACGAAGAATTCTCTATGCGGTAGCATATCCAGATAAATGTCCACCACAAGCACCTGAATGGAAACCATTCAATGCTTTCTCGGCTTCCTCTTGTGTGAGGTGCCTCCGTAAAATCGTATCGATACCACGACGGTAAAAAGTGTTGCTGATGATCAGATAATCTTTGGATTGGTATCAGATATGTCGTTGTTGCAAGCGAGAGGTATCAGGCTAGAAAGTTCAAGTCTGGAGATAGATCAATATATCTCCATACCATGGGTTAGTTGACGATATCAGGAATAGAGACTCATCCAAAATCAATGGTTCAAATATTGAATCAATGGAGGTCAAGGTAAGGTCACAAAGTAACTCGCCGAAAATGAGATATTTCTTTGATTTGGACTTGATGAATTCTAGATCAAACTCCTACAAAATGACTATCCATTTTGAGTATTTCCCCCCCAGCAATTGACGTGACAAAATATATGTCATATGGTTGCAATCCGAAATGACAGTGGTCTTTTGGATCAGGATGTAGTGGCAAAATCTTTGAACAACTTGCACAGCTGCCAAAGCTAGTTTCTCGACATAAGAGTACTTACTTTCTGTATCATTGAGATTGTGGCTCAAATAATATATCTGATGTTCAATCCCATTTTCCTCTTGGACTAAAAGCATGCCAATGGTTGTATCTACAGTAGCGAGATATAGGTAATAGTCATTTTGATAATTCAGAGAATACATTGATGACACTCTAATCAAGGTATCTTTAAGAGTATCAAAGGAAGCTTGCGCAACCTGATCCCAATGGAAGGGTATCCCCTTTTTCAAAAGACGTGTAAAAAATTTAGCCATTTCAACATAATTGGGAATGAACCTCCTTAGAAAGTTAGCCTTCCCTTGAAGTCTCTATAACTGTAAAAGATTTGAAGGTGGAGGCAAGTCAAGAATTGCTTGAAACTTTAATGGATCGAGTCGAATTCCATCACTAGACACTACAAATTCAAGCAATCGACCATAACCAACACAAAACACACATTTGTGCTGATTGAGTCATATCTTGTAGTGTTGGAACTGTAAAAATATAGCTCTCAAATGTTGCGGGTGATCAGTCCGCTTTCGTGAATGTGCAGGTAAATTGTCAAGGTAAGGTTGAAAAATGTGCTTGATGTCATGGAAGGCATAGTTCATTTCCCTCTGAAATGTGGCCCCTGCATTCTTCAAACCAAATGGGAGTTTCCTATAAGTGAATGTGCCCCATGGACATATAAAAGTTTTTTAGATTGGTCCTGTGGACAGATATTGATTTGATTGTAACTGGGAAAACTACCCATAAATGAGAAGATTTCGCATCTGGCACATTCATCAATTATCGGGTCGATAAAAGGAGTAGGATAATTTTCTTTTGGACATGCCTGATTTACATCCCTATAACTAACACACACTCGAATTGTCCCTTGTTTTTTCATGACAGGAACAATGTTGGAAACCCAGTCAGTAAGAGGTACAGGGTAAATAAAACCAACATGCAGAAGCTTTTCAACTTCTGCTTTAATGGCAATGACTTTCTTTGGATGAATAGGTCAAAGCTGCTGGCGTACTAGTTTGACATCATGATACATTTTGATTTCATGTTCAACAATACTAGAGTCAATGCCTGGCATCTCCTTGTATGACCATGCAAATATATCTCGAAATTAATGAAAGAGAGTACAACAATTATCAATTTCTGATGGAGAACAAGGTTTGTCGACATGAATGTTTTCTACAACATTAGGTTTGGTCGAAATATTAATAGAAATTATTTCTTCAATATTTGACAGGTTTCGCTCGGAATGTACTGTGTCTATGAAAAAAAAATTCAAAAGGAATTCAACAACTGAAGGGTGGTTAAGTTCATTTGAATAATCTTCAATGTCATCTGGAAGATGGGAATGATGATGATAATCTTCCAAAGGTTCTTCTCCTATCATCATTGATTGGACGATTCCTTCATTCGTAGAAAATATACGTGAAAAAGGATCCGAAGAAGTACCATATTCTAATGAACGGTCTACCCATACAATTGGTGAAAGTGGATTTGGGTTTGCCGCACAAGCAAAAAAAATTGATTGCTATGCAAGCTCAATGGGGCTTAGTGGCATAAATTTAGTGTTACTATCAACTTTAGAATTTTTGATAATCCTCCTTAAATCAGATGAAGTGGAGGAAATCATGTTGCAGTTCTCTACTCTTTCCACTTCTGCCAAATCAGATGGTGATAGTAGCGTAAAAGTACACATTAGGGAAGGATATTTAAAGAGACCTACATCAACACTTTGAAGTGATAGTGGGGGTTCGTGTACCAACATAATGCTTCCAGTAGCCTGAGAACTAGATGCAAAGAAGGCAAGCTGATCGATAAATGTGAATCCACCTTTATGAGACAATGCAATCGTACTAAAGTACGTGGAAACCATAGTATCCATAACATATACCCATGGCCTTCCCAGTAAAATGTTGTATTCGAGGGGTCCGTCAACTACCTTAGCCTCAACAGTAACTATTTTGACCCCTATTTCAATTTGCAGGTTACTCAAAATCTCACAAGGCGTATATGTGCATCCATCGAAAGCTTTTAACATTGTTGGTGATCATGACAATGACAGTGAACCAAGTGTTTTCCAGCATCTCATTGACATAATGCAAGTAGATGCCCCCTCATCAATAATAGTCTGGTGAACATTCTTATTGAGAGCCTTTACTTGAATTAGGAAGGCTAATTGTGCCAATAACTGTGGTGTATATCCCACATGGTTAAAAACTACAAGATTGGAATCCATAGGGTCTATTCCACCAATTGCTAACAATAAAGCTTGCTTTTGGGAGGGACAATTTTGTAACACTTCAATCATTGACATAGCAGAAGGTGATTGAGCAAGGTCTTCTACTATGTTATAGTTTTGATCTGCTCAAGCTCGAGGGTTAAATGTCGATTTATGCACAACTCCCTTTGGTGGTTTTATTGTTAATTCTAGTGCAATAGGTGGTGGAATATTTTCAGATGAAGTCGAAGTCGAAGGATTAGGTTGCTTAGTGGCCTGATTATTCAACGATGTCGGTGGATTTCCATAATCTTTATTTCGAGTTGACACCAAAATTTCGTTTTTAGGCTTTGTAATGGACAACATAAGTACTTGGGATGTGGAAGCATGGTATATCACAACCAAATGTGTCTCCGGGTTTGGAAACTGATCAGTCAACACTGCATATGTGTTAAAGGTCTTTAGAAGCTTAGAGACTTTTGAGCGGTGTGGACACTCTCTTGTAAAATGCTCATCATTACAGATTAGACATGGATAACGAGGTTTCATTGCCAAAGTAGAGGAATCAGATGATTTCTCTTGAGGGGTATTATCTTGTTTTTTCTTGTTTTTCCCCTTCTTCTTACCTCCTGGTTGCTTTTGATTCTTGCCTTTGTCAAATGACATGACATTGACTTCAGAAGCAAGAGTGGTTTTTGGTGCATTAGATTTTTTATTGGAAATGGAAACTGTTTGACTAGATGGTCTACCTGCCATTTGTGTGCTCGAAGAACCAATCACATCGTCACCAGCATGAGATTCCTTACTTGATTGTGGAGAAGGAGGAACAATGAAAGCTGGTTGGGGTGCATTCAGTATCTTGTCATAGAGTGTGCCGAAATGTGTATAAATCAAATACACATATTGGGCATGAGCAATTACTTGCTCTTTTGTGACAACTCCACCTTTCACCACATCCTCAGTGATTGATGGCAACAAGGATTTTATAAACCACTAAGCCAAAATTTGATTAGGAACACAAGTCTTAACCATTCGACGACGCCGTCACCACTCATGAATATGATCTGATATATGAGTAGCAGTAGTCTGTTTAAAGTTGGTTAGGAGTTCTGTTCCAGTATCGTATCTGATAGATAACTGGAAGTGGGTCAGAAATGTGGTGGCTAAAGTCATAAAGTTTCCAAAAGAAGCTCGTGGTAACTCAGTGTACCACTTCACAACTGGACTAGTAAGCGTTCGTTAGAAAAGACAGAGTCTAACCGAGTCATCATTTAAGGAGTTTGATGAACACCACAAATAAAAAGTCATGACATGATTTGATGGGTCTTATCTGAGATTTCCATTGAATTTCGGAATGTCAGAAGGTAACTTATGCTTAATTATCAACCACCAAGGTGCATATAAGATTGGATCATTAGTAATTTGGTTTAAATTTGGTAATTCAAGAGTTGCTACAAATGGAAACTGTCGATATAAATCAGGTTGAGCATACCCATGATATGATGGAATTTCCTGAGCAACAGGTCTTTGCATACCAACATAGGGCATCTGCATTTGGTAACCTTGATAAGGTGGTTGTTGAACAAATCTGGCATAAGGTGGTTGTTAATAACTAGGTTGAATTTGCGGTTGTCCATAACTAGCAAAGCCTTGTTGACCAGGGCCTTGGTAAGCTTGATATTGTCCAAACTCAAGTTGAGCTTGTTGGGTAGGTCCAAATTGGGGTTGGAATTGGTGGAATTGAGGTTTCCACAATTGTTGGTACAACTGTTGTTGTTGTTGGTAAAACTGTTGTTGATTTAATGGTTATTTTTGCCCAACAATGTAAGGTTGACTAGGCTTTGAATAAACTATACCAGTGTAAGCCTGAGTCACCCTGGATAAAGGTACACTAACCTGAGGTTGTTGGATCCCAGACACTAGCACTTGTTGTATAACAACCTGAGAAACTTGGGCCTCGTGACCTGAAACTTGTGGTTGCGAGGTAGAAGGACCATCTTGTACAGGTTGAGATGAAACTGTTTGAACTTGCGATTGTGGTATAGTGGTAACAATAGGTGTAGTAGGAATAGATGACACAACTTGCATTGGTTATGTTGGATACACAAGCCTTGGTTGAACTGACATTGTTGGTTTCCATTGATAGTCTCACATTCCAGGCTGACCTGAATACAGCGGGATACTACCATATGACAGTCTTCCAAGATATGGAGGATAAGGTGAATAAGCATATTGCTCTCCATATGGTGAATATCCAGTATGTAATGGATACATAGGTCATCATTGACTAGATTTCCCAGTTTGATATTGATATGCAGGATCAAACTATTGAGTTCTTGTAAATGAAGAACCAGGTAAAATTCCTGTTAAGGACATGGGTGATGACCATGGTGTAGAAGCAACCCCTGATGGGTTCCATATAAATATTGGTAACCAACCGGGACAGACGATTCATCATATAGGTGTGACTCAGGAGTAGTAGAAAACATCAAAGAGGTTGGACAAAAGATTCTGCCGCAGCTGCATCAGTTGATATAGTCTAGGATGTTGACGGTTGTTCAACCATAGTTAACTGACCCAATAGATGTCCTAAAGAATCAATGGGTACTTGAAAAGAAGCAGGATCAAAATGAAAAGTATAATGAGGAGTATGAGGGTAAAGATAAAGCTCTGTCCCAAAATGGAATGGAGTTCCAGGTGTAGTATCTTCTTCAAATTCTCCCTAACAGCAATTAAACCAGGTGGAAGAACTTCACCATGGTCCGTAATAGACTTCTAGTGTTGGTAAAGTAGAAGTTTCAGTAGTTACTGATGTCTGAGGGTTAATTGGTTTATCATCTTCTCGTAAAGTAACAACTTCGGAATGTTAAAATTCGAAGTCGAGATGTTCTGGTAAAAGAAAAACAACTTCAGGGAGAGGTTCCTAAACAACTTCAGGTTTAGAAGTAGCTTTTGATTGAACTGTTATAGGTTCTAGATTAACTTCTGGTTGAACTGATTCAAGTTCAGAAGTAATTTCTTGTTGAGCAACTTCAAGTTGTGGATCAACTTGTTGTTGAACAACTTCGGTTACCGTCTCACTAGTATCAGTTATAGTTAGGTAATTGTGAAACTTCTTCTTTAGTAACAGATGTACCAGAAGTAGTTGGAGTAACTGGAGTCTCAGTACTTATCGAAATGGATGATTATGTTAATTTAGATGAAAAACCGAGAGTTCTTGATGTACTTGAATTAGTTAAGAAAGACCGCTTTGACCGAATAGGTGTAGCTTCAGGTGGCAAAGGCAATTTTCTTGCTGGTCTTTGCGAATGATGGGGTAAGGGTTGATGTTCCTCCATGATTTTTGATTAATTTTATTACAAAAAATAAATAAACAAAAATGGGTGAGCTAGGCAAAAGGTTTATCAAGCAACTGTGAACTACAAAATACCTCCTAGTGAACTAAGAAGTACGGGCAGGCGATCTCTCCAAATTTTGTGTTCGGTGTATCACAAGGTACAAGTTAGCCGGCTCGGTTACTTAAGGATGGATAGCAACCTAGTGTTGTCCTCCCATACATACCTGAAAGTACGTGGAGGCCCAATCCATATAAGCGTTGCCTAATGCAAAACCGCACAGTGAGAGCATTCCCATATACTTTACGTACTGTAACACCACCCTATATACCCGAAGGTACGTGGACGAGATATGATATACTCACGTATGTGGAATGAGGTATCACACTCATGATGTATTGCAGACAAGTTAGCGAAAGCTACTTTGTTTAACGATGCCAGAACACGTCTCTAGCCTAGAACCACTAAATGTTTTTCGTTAGATGACAATGCTCCATTAGGTAAATTGAGATTAATTTTAAGTTGATCTTGCTTAGGAATTTTTCTTTCAAGTTCACCACGTGATGTATTCTAAAATTCCTAGGAATGCAACTATTATGATAAGCGTTCTTTCCATTCAATTTAACAATGAAAATCTTAGCTAATAGGGATAGAACAATCAGATTTCTTTCAATCAAAGAGCGAAGAGCACAATCTAATGCAATTTCCATAAACTATTCCTATGAGCACACACAAACTTTTTCAATGCATAATACATGTATTTCTTTTCAATTTCCTTAATGTGAATATGAACAAAAAGGAAACTGATGCACATACAATCAATCAATATTTAACAAGAACGAAGACTTTACAAAAGTTCTGTTTCAAAGGAAAAGAATACTTTTACGACACTTTCTTTCAGACAAATATTAATCGAATATAATCTAACTTTTACTATGGATCGATAATCACAAAGAAAACATTGAAGAAAAATTAATCAACCAAGTCAAAGTAGGGCTAGCATAGGAGATAAAAACTTTTTTTCTGATACATGACATTCATTGATCAATCAACAAGAAATCAAACAGAGGAAAGTTGGCAAAAACTCAATTTAAAGGTGGGAAACTGATCCTTGGAGGATCAGCATACCTTGAATGAGAGACATGTGCTTCAGAGCACTGTCTCCTATGCCAAGGGTGCTCTGTAGTGCACTGTATCCCTCACAAGCTTGCACTGGTGACAATAAGCCATTTCAAGAGGCAATTTGACACAATTTTTGACCAAAATTCAATGCAAAAGAGCTGGAATATAATCAATGAACACAAGTAGGGTCTACAAGAGTGTCTTAGTAGGTGGATAAGCTACTATGAAGGATGATCTTCCCCAATGGAGTCACCAATTTGTTTCGGAGAATTTGGTATCTACGGATATATACTAATTCCCTAGATAAGTAGCCATATCTAGAACAACAATTTAAAGCACTTTAGCCTTTTCCTATAAGCAATAGATAAGACAAAGAAGATGAGAAGACCTACTTGTAGCTCCACTTTCCTCTTGTCTCCTTTTTATCGATCTTGTCGCTCCTTGCTGTACTTAACACTCTTGCGAAGTACTTGTAAACACAAACAAAAGAAAAATAACTGATCAAAGCAAAAGATCTATTGAATACAAGTAAATGGAATCAGATACATTCACACATATAAGCATCATATAACAAGATAAGCATATGGGAAAAAGGTTCAAATACTTTATTGAATAGAAGAAGGAATTACAACCATCAAGTTTGATTTGAAGTCACTCCTCCAGTTTGGATCCCATCCACATTACATTAAAAACATGACAAACTTGTAGCATAATAATACTTGTCTGAAAGTCAATTCTCATATCAACATTATCTCCTTATAATTCAACATAGTCCAACCCCTGATCACTTAGATGAGTGCTCAATTTATAGGAAGATGAAGGAGGTTATGTCATAAATGGGGGTATTGAATGGCCTTTCATACTTAGAATTAAGTTGCATGGGGGAAGGGATGAGAGGATAGGATGCATCTTAACTCATTCCTCATCCATTTTCGAGCTCATAGGAGTTGATAAGTGAGGGAAACTTCTAGAAGACTCCAAGCGATAAGAAGATTCCTCAAACCCTATGTGAATTTTGCTCAATCTTGCCTAACTCAGGTGAAAGAGGGTCTAAGTGCTCTAGACTCAACTGCTCTGTAGCACACCCTTACATGGGCCTACCCGCGTTGGTCCTTCTAGAGATCATTTCAAGATGACTTCAAGTCATGAAACTGTCTGGGAAGGAAGCATTCAAAAGGGTGACTTGTTTAGGGCATGTAGCAACTGAAATTAGGGTTTGATGAGCCCTAAAACACTTTGGATGATGGGAGTGATGTGCCCAAATGGATCTGTAACAAGTACCAATCCTTCAAATGCAAAAATGCATACACTACTTCACTTAGGGCAACCCGTGTTCATACGCACTTTTTAGTAGAGAAACCCATGTACATATCTTAAAATACAGAAAACCGAAAACTTGACTACCATAATTCCAAAAATAATACTAAGTCATACTCAGATCTACTGCAACACTCTAAACTAGTCACAGAACTGAACCTGATCTTCAATCACAATCAACAAATAATCTTCACACTATTCATAACCACATTCAATTTCATCATTCAATCATATCTAATTCAAACATCATCATTTGACCTAGATCAATCATGAGGACATCATTGATAGAAAACAAAGAAATAGCAACACTGATAATATTAATTAGTCATTTATGAACCACAATCCTTACTTTGTATATGCTACTTTGAAGAGGCCAACCTGCATGTATACACACTTTTCCCGAGATGAACCCTCGTATATATATGCAAATTTTGACCTAAAAATGTGCAGCTCTTCAAAACTTCAGAAAGACCAAGATCATAATATTCAGAGATAAAAACACGCGTCAGTACTTCGATCTAATGAATCCATGAGAAGATAATGCAATGAAAATTATTTTCAGGTCTCATGATCCTGATCCATCATTAGTGCATAATTTTTTTAGATATATTAGATCTCATCCATCATCAAACACTCAGGTGCATACTTAGTTCAAATCAAGCAAAGCATCAAAAACCCATAACATGCATATTTGCTTTTGATCTAACTCTTCATAATATTTTCATCACTTACACACACACACTTTGATCTTCACCTCCTTATATAGTTTTAGCCTTTTTTAATACCTCGGGTCAAAACCATAGTTATGTCGATGGTATTCTTTTCAATATTCTTTTCCGTGCTTATTACTATGGGCCAATACCATGGTAGGAACCCTTGGTATTTAGAATACCATGGTGCAAAATCCATATGCTACCTTGCTTCAATGAACTCACATGCATATGCGACTCGGCTTAACAGAACGCACATATAGTTATTGAACTTCCAACTTTATCATTCTTCTGAACTTCCATGAATTTTGTCACATCTATAAACACATCATGTTAGCTTCCAACCTTGTCATTCCTCTAATCTGATTCCTCTGAACTGCCATGCATTTTGTCACCTTTGAAATGACCTGTGGATTTGTCTAGTTACCATATACTTGTTCTGTTATAAGTGAGCTGCCATGAAGGACAACACATGCATCATAATGCCAACAAATTTCTGGACTGTTTTAAGTGAAATCATTGTGTTTGAGGGTTGAGGTGGTTTATACTCTAGATGCCTTGGTTAGTTCTGTTTTGGTTTATCCCATGGGGTCCTACATTCATGCTTGGAATATGGCACGAGGGTGATTGGATGAAAGAGAGATTTGGTTTAGCGCAATCTATAGTCGGGTGGTACATGGAAGTATATGAATTTGTTGGTCTTATGCATATGTTATTTTTGTTATTTCTTATTGATATCAATGATCACATGTATTTTTTATTGTGTTCATTTTATGATTGGTTTGTCATGATTTTATTCTGGTTAAATACTAGTTATAGGCATGGTTAAATGAGGTGATCTTATTATGTATCTTGTTCATGATTTGATGAGTTATTGAATGTATGAACTAAAAAATGTTATATGCAACTAGATTGAGAGGGAAGTGAGCCTTCTTGATGATTCTGTGATGGAGTCAACGAGATAGTGAACAAATATTCATTCATGACTTGTAGCTACTATGTTTACCATATGTTTTTATAAATATTTATCACGTGTTTGGCATGTTTGAGCAATATATAAACCTAAGTGTAGGTTATGCATACTTTTGATTAACTTAGAATTGATTTTGGAAAGTTCTGGGTAGTTATGAGTAGTGGCTTGTAGGCTAACCTTGAAATTTAGGCATTGAATTCGTGGCTGCAGGCACAAGATTGAGTATTTTCGGTTGTAACCACATAGAGGACAACTTGTGTGTGCAACTAGTGTCTGCTGAGTGCATGCAAGGCTTACAATGCGTGTGAATGGGCTATAAATTTAGGAAAAAAAAAATTTCTATCTCAGGGAAGGGTGACCAGTAGGTGTTGTCTGACATCTGGGTGATCAGGTGTCCCTGGGAGGTTGCAATAAAGTTTAAAGATAGTAAGCCCCACTTCCATAACTAGAACTTGGTTTTTGGGTCATGCTAGGTAACTCTTAGCTCATGTTTACCCTGGAGAGATTTTAAAAGTGGGTAAATATGGGGTGGGGTGTTACAATTTCACAGGATGTTTGCATGTATATCAACTCCTGCACCACCTACGCCACTGCCAAACTAAGTATTAAGGAAAAAGGTGTACACCCCTCTGCCTAATCCCAATTGTCATTCAAAACCCATATCGATGAACTATATGTCTGTCCTTCCATCTACAAATCATGGTAATGACTATGTGTTTGTGGTCGTTGATATATTTTCTAAGATGCCCATTCTTGTTGCCTACAAGAAGAGTATCACAAGAGAAGCCATTGCCAAGCTCTTCTTTGAGTGAGTATGGATACTTTTTGGGTTT
The DNA here is from genome assembly GCA_000404065.3 of Pinus taeda. Taxonomy (NCBI): domain Eukaryota; kingdom Viridiplantae; phylum Streptophyta; class Pinopsida; order Pinales; family Pinaceae; genus Pinus; species Pinus taeda. The sequence goes on along the minus strand of APFE031143441.1, from coordinate 211,210 downwards.
CCGTAGACCATCACATCAGATCGATATAACAGGTTCCTAAGTGCATTCTGCTTGAGCCTATAGTCATTATTGGAACCAAGATCACCAAGTCAAATGCCATGCACCCCTAGACTGATGGCCAGGCAGAGGCCGTTAATAGGATAATTGTGCACATTTTATGCATGTACAACTCCAAGAATCCATGAACATGGGAAGAGAGTCTTCCTTATGATCAACATAGCTACAATAGAGCTCCATAACTCAACTAGCCACACCCCCTTTTAGGTGGGCCTAATATTTCAATCATTGTGTCCCATTGATGTTGTATTGCCCCTTGAAACTACCCAAGAAGACTATACACTTGTTCAATATGAAGTCGATAAAGCTACAAAATTTAGTGAACAAATTCAACACATCTATTAGTAGGTCCATGATATATTGCAGAAATCCAACACTAAGTATAAAAAATGCCATGATCAACATCGAGTGCCACACAAGTTTCAAGTGGGAGACGAGGTTTGGTTGCATTTACAAAAGGAATGCCTTGCAAGGGCCCAACAGAAGACTCAACCACTCTGTTGTGGACCTTACAATATCACCAAGACTATGGGTGACAATGGTTTTTAGCTAATTATTCCCCCATTCCTTGGCTTACACCCAATTTTCAATGTGGACTACCTTTGACCACACTTTCCATCATTGTTGGACACATCAGAAATTGCAGATCAATAAATGAAAATCACAGTTCTAAACCCAAATTATATTTAATAGGCCACAAATAATTATATCATGCATACATAGATTAAGAACACTCACCAAAAGAGGATCTAACTATATCAGGTTGTCAAAGTAAGCTAGGTCGTGCACCAAGGCAAGTGGATCACGAGGGACCAAGTTCAACAGAGGTGTCCCCATCTCATGGAGGCACTCAAAATGATGGATAAAATTGCTTCCAAAGGGGGGAGGACTAATTGAAGTGAATTTTGGTGATCACTCACCTATTCCATAGGTCATACCATAATTTTACTATTTTGGTATTATTATAATTTTTACAGTGTTTAGGTCTTGAAGTTTGAAAGATGTTTTGAGGCCCTAAACATAGTTTTTTAGGGAAACCGACCGATGGTAGTTATAAAATATTGTTGATAGTAAAAAGTTGTACTCCCCAAATAGACCTTTCCAATGGGCTATAATGAATGCAACACAAAGATCATATGCAAAAGTTACGACCTAGGGAAGTTGATGTTCCAACTTACGCATCTGGGCCCATATTCCTTTGGTGCTTCATCTCCTAGGGTTAGGGTTTTGGATGTTAATAATTTCTCATTGTTTCTTCATGATAAAAAGGCCTTAGAACCTCATTGTAACACATTTCAAGAAGGCGCATAGGCATCACATTTTTTCTCAGAGATAAGCTGTTGGGTCCCTATAATACTAGTGATTACCCCATTACTATTGTAGTTGTACCCCTTATTAATATTGTTGTGCCCCGATTGTCCCCATATTGTTATTACTGTGCCCCATAGAATCCCTCTATTGTTATTTTTGTGGCTTTATATTATTATTGTTAGGTCGGATGGGTTATATTGTGACTCCTTAGACTCCTATAGTATAGAAAGGAGGTTTTATCATTTGAATCATCGAAGAATTGTTCATTTATGTAATGTAAAGGAGGTTGCCCCCTCGAAGAGGCTGAATTCTAAGGTGTTGATCTATCTTTTGTATCTCTTCTTGAGCTGCTTTCATAACATTTGGTATAAGAGCTTTGGATTCTAGGGTTTCGCTGCTCCAAACAGGTCATTGTGGCATTTTCGCTATAACTTTTTTTCTGCGACGTTTCAAAAGCTAAAAAAAAACCCATTTGAGAAGACATTGCGCTAAATCTCAGGTTTGAATTTCAGAGCTTTTTGTGCTATATTTTTGGAGGTATGAACTGAGGAAGTTGGTCCTTTTTGCAAAATCCTGAATTACATTCAAAATAGGTGACCTGGGGAAATCATCATAACTTTCTCTCTGAGCATCAGATTGAAATTTTGTAAGAAGGTACAGAAAGAGGACGAAATTTAGTTTCTTGTGTATATTTTCCAGAGCCAAAAGTCAAAACAGGGACACGTGGCACGTCGTACAAGTTCGCTCTACTGAATTAGTCTACAATCAAGTCACTATGGGAGATTTGGCATAACTCTTCATTGGAGAATTCAATTGGGGTCAGACTGGTGGCATTAGAAAGAGGACATATAGGGCTACTACAGGTCAAAATTACAGAATTGGATGATCCGAAATTACAGAGATACATCAGAGGCAATATCGAGCTCCTACAAAGTGAAAAAATGTGTGTATATTTTTTTAAATGTTTGCTTAAGCTTGGTT
>APFE031143441.1:169747-194736 GCA_000404065.3 Pinus taeda | reverse complement strand
TGAGCACTTGCAATTGCATTAAAAATTTTATCATTCAATTGAAAATTTTATAATGATGTAAATAGTGTATGCTGGGTCCATTTGGAATAATAATTTAGGTGACCTACATGCCATGGTTTTAGATTGTTTGAAGATATTAAATTGTCACCAATATGACATCCTTCTTTTTCCATAGTTAGAAATTTGAAAGCTTAAAAGTGCTTTTCATGCATAACATAGTGACTTTGGCTTGTTAATGATGCCAAAGATTTTGGTGATGTTAAAAGTTTGCCTATTTTTCTTCCAATAAAGATTGTCCTATTTCCTTTCCTTATTTTGTTTACCTAACTTGTCTCCCCATGAATTTTCCAATACATTTTATTTGATCTAAGGCATTCCTACAATTTTACTCATTGATCTTGATTCTATGCATGATGTGTTTTTCCATTGATTGTTTGAGTTAAACTAAAAGTTGGAGTAATAAGAATGAAAATTATTTATTTTGTTTTAATTTATGCTTTATAAGGATGAGCTTTTGGGGAAGAACCTTGCTTGAGGCCTAAGGAGAGATCATCAAAATAATAAGAAAATATAGAGAAGAGAGGATAAAGTAGAATTGTTTTCAAGCTTAATTTATTTGCATACATTAAAACATTTATTATATCAATACGAGATTCTAAACTGAAGAAGCACACTAACTATATGTGAAGGAATCAACTTAGCTTCTTAAAGTGTCACTTTAATGAATAGAATGCTTCACTAAGAATGAATTTTCTATCAAATTACAAATGAGCTATGAGATTTAAAAAAAATAAGTTTGAATGTTATTTAAAATGTTTAAGTAAGGAGATTCAAGCTAACATTGAAAGCATATGCAAGCTAAGAAATCTCTAAACAAACTTTGAATGATAATGATGTTGAAGATTTATCTAAGAAAGGAATTCAAGCTTTGACTAAGCTTAACATATATAAAATAGTTGTTTCACATAAACATAAGCTAATTTACACATATGTAATAGGAAATTAAAGAGAAAATAAAGAGATATTTACTAGTAAACAATGCATAAGAAACTATAATATGTACATAAGACAGAAAGTGCACATGCCAAGAGATTGATGGATCTCCAGGATTTCACATGCACACACTAAGAATATTATGGGTTGTGGAATCTTGGAGTTGTTGTAATATATAATGAAGAAGACATGCATAACACTTAACTAAGAGTTCATCGATATGAAGGAACTTGATCTTCATGCTATTTATACAAGGAAAAAATGAAATTAAAATGATAATAATAATTCATGAGCTAACTAGATGCCTGATTTAGCATTCATCCTTCACAGTTTCAATCTTTGTGGCAATGAAAATCATGACAAATCGCAAAATCTCAAAACAAGGGCATATTTCCTTGCTATGAAAACATGATTTTCCTTTTCATGGCAGTGTTGACTGCACATTGATTAGGAATGTACATCTGGAATTTCACAAACCCAAGAGGAAATTTTCCATCTTGTGAAAATTGGGAAAAGAACCCGTGTTTATGATTTCTCCAAACCTCCTGCAACCATATTAATGAACGAGAAATTCCCAGATTGAATTAATTCTTGTAAAAACTGGTAAAAATGACTTTTCAACACTTAAAAATTGCTAAATAATAGAAAATAAAATAAATATCATAAATACATTTTTATGGTTTTATTTGGCTTTATTAGATAAAATGTAAGCAAAATGAGACAAAAGTGAAGGAAAATGGGAAAATATTTCAAAAATGATGATTATTTAGGTGGATTTGTGGTGACAAAACCAAGGACCAACAACTCCCCCAAGGACAAGTTATTGCATGTCCTCGTGCAATCAAAATTGTATTTCTCTCATCTTTACAAGGCCCCTTCTACGCATAGGAGGATGTCCTCATTAGATGTGGACCCTCTTTGCATTAGTTTCATTTGTCTTTGCATGAGTACTTTCACCCTTAAACTTTTATTTTTAGCCTTCAATGCTTGCCTTTGTTTGTACCATTGCTAAGATCACTTTGATTTCATGGTGTTCTCCTTTTCTAACATCTCATTCTCCTCCAATATTTAATTTTCCTCAATGATATTCACACTTTTCCTAGTGAGAATTTCATTTTGATTTTTAATATACCTTTCCAACACTTTCATAATTTCAACTTGTCTTTTATATCTCATAATTTTCATTTTCTTCTTGTTCATGTCTATCTCTGAAAATGACAGAGGAGATTTTTCCTTTGAACCTTGAGAAGTCCATTTTTGAGTATCCATGATGGTGGAAAAGTCCTTTTCTTCAAATGGTTATGGTTCCTTTTTCTCCACTACAAATGTAAAGGACTCTTTTTCCATTGTTTCAGATGTGTATGGTTCTCGTTTCTTCGCTTCCAAAGACTCAGTATAATTATATAAAATCTAATGATCCTTATTAACTTCCAATGTTGATGTTGGAGGAGTAAAGAATTTTGTTCTTGGCTTCTTAGTAATCTTTGAAAATGCTTCTTATTCTTGTTGGTTGTTTCATTTAAATTTCTTATTGAGCTCCTTAGGCATAGCTCTAGTTATCCTTTGATATGTAACTAGTTGTTTTTTTATATTTTTACACTTCTGTGTTTATTTGACCCCTAGGCACTGTTCTCCATAATTCTATATTTTGAACCTGTGGCTCTTCCTTAGATTTACTTATGATCTCTTCCACAAACCCATTATCAATAAGAATTTTCTCCCAAGTTATATCATTATTTTGTAACTTATGTTAGATAATTATTTTAATGAGGCCACGATGATAAAGGCTTTGGTCTTCATTTATTGTTTTCCTTTGGATGACCTTGGCCATTTTTGTTAGGTTGATTAAGAAATAGTAAGGAATATTAAAATGTTTTTCATTTTTTCAATGAAAAAGTAAGCATATATGGTATAGAAACATAACATTATATCCCCCCTCATAGGCTATGCTTTTCTAGATGAGAAACACTAAGTCTTTTCATGGATTTTTCAACAAGCTTCTTGAAACTCCTATGACCCACTTGGGTTTATCTTGATCTATTAAGGAAGGAGGTCCAATATTTGTCTTTTATGGGTTCAAATTTTGAACATATTTCCTCTTATTGAGGGAAACTAGTGATTTGAGAAAAACAGTGCTAAAAATATGAATAGTCAGGTTACCAACTTGTGCACTTTAACAATCAAAAGTTCAATAAAAAGTTTTTGTAACCTCTATATTGTGCCCCTAAAATTTAGATAAAACATCAATCGATCCCGCATTTTGAGGAATTGGTTGATATTTTGGGTGTGAATGAGTTATTTTGAGTTCATAAGGGTCATATTTGACTTCCATTTCTAGTGTTAGTTTGTGTGCACTTTCAAACTTATATGAACTCTATGTACCAATATCCTTGGTCTAAAATTTGCTCTTTTCTCGATGTAGCAAATAAATTTTCTTGTTGAGAAATTAATTTGATTTTCGGGGAGAAGGTCAATGTTTCAAAGTCTGATAGAGTATGTTGTTTACAATGAATAATAGGGTGGTAGGGTATTTTCAAATGCAAAAGTCAAGGTGGCAGAGTATACTGTTCAAAACAGAGCATGTGTTTTCAAAACAGAGTACATGGAATAAAAACTTGTTGCAAATCATATGAGTTTGAAATCGAGAGGCTATTGATTTTATTTAAGATTCAAATCAAGGTTTGTTATGAGGATATGTGTATACAGAGGTAATGCGATTTATTTCAAGGCTATGATAAGGATATATTGGTAATGGAGTAATGGGTAAGTTGTAGTAACTGTGAGAGTGAATGTTTACAGGGATAATGAAATCATGGTTTTAGAAGGGTAATTATGGATAGAATAGATAAGTAATGTAGATACAAAAGGGTTTTGTATAATGATTAAAAATTCAAATAAAGTATGAAGTTGGGATGTGCGAATATTAATGTGGAAAATAATATTGAAAATATAGTTGTCAAATATAGGGGAAGACTATTGATGTCTAAGATAATGATTGCAAGATGAAGATTGTTGAAAATATTGTTTGGATACCTAATTTTTTTGATTCCCTGATTAGATACCACATCTTTGAAAGATTTTAAACCCTAAATACCTAGATAAAATAGGAGGATATGATATATGATTGAAAATATTATTCTGAGACCTTTCTAGTGGTATATGTCACTCCCCCTAACTCCATAGGAATGAGTAGATATGGAATATTATGTTAGGTCAGCCTAATAAGAAAGTACAAGTCGATCCAACCAATTTTACAAGTTGGCCCCATAAGAGAAAATATAGACACTATGAATAAAGGGTAGATGAGTGTAGAAGATAATTTAAGAAAGATGAAATATGAGGCATGCAAGAGAATCTTTGGAATACTCTTGGGGTTTTCAAAGGTGGAGAAAAAATGTAATTTATTCAATGAATGAGCCATCTTGGAATTTTTATTATAAATTTTCTTTTGGGATGTTTCAAAATGTGAAATTTTAAGGAGATGGAGGTGAGATATTCATGTGCATGTGGTAAAATTTTTAGGCATTAGGCTTTTATAATTTCAGAGATATTCCTTATGGAAGTGAAGGTTTTTTAATAGTCATAAAATTAATTTTAAATAAGTTGTTTTGGAATTTTCACTATAGCTTATTTTCTGGGATGTTTTAGACTATGATTTTTTAGAGACCTATTGAGACATGTAAAAATACCTCAAGTAAATTTTTTAATCTTTGGTTCACTATAATTTTAGAGATATACCCTGTGGAAGTTATTGTTTATGAAGAGTCCTTAAATTAATTTCAAATAAGTCAGCTCGACATTTTCACTACAACTTATTTTCAGGGATGTTTTAGACTATAAAAGTTTCAAATACCTACAAAGATGTACAATAGTATCTCGGATAAAAATTTCAAACTTTGGTTCACTATACTTTCATATATATGCCTTGTGGAATTTAGGGTTTCTAAATGATTGTAAAATCAAGTTCAAATAGGTTAGCTTGGAATTTTTATTGTAACCTCTTTTCTAGGAATTTCATATTAGGAAAATTTCAAAGATTTTAGGAGAAATTTATAAGTTCCTCAAGTAATGATTTCAGACTCACATTTTCAAAATTGGATACATGGTACATTGTACAATTTCATTGTTTGGAAGAGCCCCAAAACAATAAGTTTTGGTGGAAACAATGCTGGTGAAGGCCGAAGCAATAAGTAGACCCAGTTGAAGAAAAAGCAACTAGTAGACCTAGTGAAGGCAAAAGTAGCAAGTTGACTCAATGAAGTAGGTTGGTGGATACAAATATTTACAATAGTGGGGATTGGTGTCTCTAGTAGGATGGTACCTAAGAATATTTGAAATTGTGGGGATTGATGTCTTTAGTAGGTTGGTGCCTACAAATATTTGCAATAGTGTGAATAGGTGTCTCCAATAGGTTGGTTCCTATAAATAATTATAACGAAGTTTTGTTGTTTTCTCGCGAAAGGGTTTCCACAAAAATATTATTTTTTATGTTATGAAGATGATAGATCTCATAGTTGATTTTTTTTCTTATGGTTCGTGAATGTTTAAATAAGAAAAAATTGTCTTATACTGATTTATCCCACCCCCCCTCCAATATAAGTGTGTTATCAACAATTGGCATCAAAGTAGGTTCATTCGAAAATATTCTAATCGATAGAAAGTATATTTCAGGAGCACACGTGGATAATCAAGAAGGTTTCTCCACAAATAGATCCCCATTTTTTGACAGAACAAATTATGCATTATGGAGTATACGGATACCTAACTATGTAATGACCCTTCCTTTTTATATTTGGAAATAAATTGTGACTAGTTATACAACCCCAAAAACTCCTCCAATGGATATGGCTAGGAATAAGGCTAGTGAAAATAATGTAAAATCCCTAAAAGCTATCTTGTTTGGTCTATCAAAATGAGAAATTTTCAAGGTGATGCAACGTGAATCAGAAAAAGAAATTTGGGCCAAAATTCAAAAAATCTACAAAGGTGATGAAAATGTGAAGAAGGAAAAAATCCAAACTCATAAAAGACAGTTTGAGAGTTTGAGAATGAAATATGAAGAAAATGTTGCATCCCATTTCCTCCATGTGGATGAAATGTTAGCATAAAAAAGGATTTGGTGAGAAGGTTGAATAAAAAATGATTATTCAAAGGGTGTTAGGGTCAATCCCCTTAATATTTGATGCCAAGGTTTCTCTCATTGAAGAAATGAAGGATCTGGAAAAACTAATGATGGATGAGCTACCTGGGATTCTCACTGGATATTAAATGAGGTAAAAAAAAGCCAACATAGAAGGAAGAAATTTTCAAAGCATCAAAGAAGACGAAGGACACAAATATTGTGATTGTTGCAACCATGAATTAGATATAGAAGAAGCACCATTTGTGAGAAAGCTAAAAAGAGGATTTGGGAAATGCAAAGGGAAGATACCCTTCAAATGTTTTAATTATGGTAGAGTAGGACACTTTGCTACTAGATGTCCATATTCAAAAAAGGAAGATAGTTATGATGAATAAGATCATGACATTAAAATAAAACCATATAAACACAAAAGATGAAAATAGATTAAGAAGAAGAGTTTTTACTCTAGAGAGGACAATAAATCCTCCAAAGAAAGTGATGGGTATGTTTTTTATATTGACAAAGAATAATTCCTCTTCATAGCCATGGATACAAAGTATACTGATAAAGAAAATGAGGACGACCAAAAAGAAAAACTAGATTAAGAATAAGAACAAATCGATGGGGAATTGAATCTTGAAGAAAAACTCATTAGTACCTTAGAATAAATAGACAGACTCATGTGAAGGAATAAAAAGTAGAAACAGAAATTGTAGAAATATGAAAAGAAGGATCATGATCTTGATGGAATAGAAAAAGTAGTTATCACCCTTAAGCCTAAAATAAAAGAGGCAAATGGTATAAAATAAAATATGAGAAGCCAACTAAAACAAAAGGAAGAAAATGATGAGAAGTTAGAAGTTGAAATCATTTCCTTAAGAAAGGAACTAGAGAAAATAACTGATCAGTTGAATAAAATCTTGAAGTTTGGAAAGAGCGCTAAAATATTAGATAATGTTGTCAATTACTAAAGGTTGTCATTCATTAGGACAATACTTGATTACAATGAAAAACAAAAGAACCGTGAGAAAGATGCTAACATTGAGGTCACAAAGCCATCAATAAAGGAAAACGAAGAAAAGCTTAAAAGCTATGCTAATATTCTCAAAGACTCCATCAACATTGAAAACAATAGTAGGAAATGAATTGAGGACCAACACAAACCTAATTCTTCTCACAAGAACAACAAGAATGTGTTCAAATGAGTTGTTCCACCAAAAAGGCCTTTCATAACCTAGTACCAAAATCTATTCCTTCGCTATTGTTTTTCTTGCAATAATTTGGCCATAAAGAAATAGTTTGTAGAGTTTGTGCAATAACTGATCACGTGAGAGATTAAAATAGATGACCTCAAAGAACGATTATATGAGCAACACAACCAATTTTTTTTATGGGTTTGTTGATAGAAACTACAATTCACTTGCTCCCCTACTTGATTATAATAATAAATGTTATAAATGAAATAACTACAGGCACATAAAAAATGACTGTAGGAGTAGCATAATAAAGTATCCTCAATAAAAAAAGGAACAATATGTTCTTACTAGTTGTGGAGAAGAATACACAAAGGTGTGGAAAAGGAAGCAAGAAGAACAAAAGTAGGAAGAAAATGGACTTGCATTGTATGATCAAAACAAAGGAAACTAATGGTACATTGATAAAAAAAATTTCAAAATGCATGATCAAAACAAATTTCTCACCCTAAAGGAATAAAAAGGAGGTTGTGTTATCTTCGGGGATAATGCTTTTGCAAGGATAGTTAGAAAAACTATGGTTAGTCTTAATGATGGAAATACTAAAACAAATAATGTCTTGTATGTTGAAGGGTTAAGACACATTATTCTAAGTGTCAATCAAATGTGTGATCAAGGTTACAACCTCACATTTCATTCTAAAAGGTGTGAGATAAAGAAAGTAGGTTCAAGAAGATTAATGGAAATTGTAAACAAAAACTTGATCAATGTACACATCCTCGATGAAGTCAAAGGAGAAAAATGTTGTATGGGACAAGTAGATGAAATCTAGTTATAACATAGAAGGATGAGTCATACAAACTTTGAAAATCTAGTAAGACTCAACAAGACACAATTAGTAAGAGATATCCCAAGGATCTCATAACATATTGACACTATTGCAAGCCATGTCAACATGAGAAGTAGAGGAGAGTTAGTTTAAAGACAAAGGAGTGCTCAAAATCAAATACATTGGAACTTGTACATATAGACCTCTAAGGGCCAACAAGAACAATTTTTTTGAAAGGAAGGACTTATTTTATGTTTCTTGTTAACTATTACACAAGAATGACACGGGTTGCATTTATTAAAGAAAAATATGAAGCATTTGAGAAGCTTAAAGATTTCAAAGCCCAAGTTGAAAATGAGACTAATTTAAAAATAAAGTGCTTAAGATGAGATAGAGGAGGTGAGTTTACCTCTAATGAATTTGATGAATTTTTTGTGAATCATGGAATCAAGAAACATTTTTTGGTAGTAAGGACTCCACAACAAAATCAGGTTATAGAAAGGACAAAAATAACTATGTAGGAAATGAGTAGAACAATGTTGAATGAAGCCAAACTACCAAACAAATTTTGGGGAGAAGCAGTCAGTAGAACAATCTACATTTTGAATAGAGCACAAATTAGAGTGAACAACAAAAAGAAACCTTACGTATTATGGAAAATTAGACCAACTACAGTCAAATAGTTCAAATTATTTGGGATAAAGTGCTATATAAATAGAAATAAAGATACTTTAGGCAAGTTTTATTATAAATGAAGATATGTTCTTGGCTATGCATTTGGAAGTAATGTCTACAAATGTTACAACAAAATATTACACAAGTTAGTAGAAATTATTGATGTAAGAATGAATGAAGCAATAATTGAAAAACAAAAGTCACAAATAAGTGAAAATCCAGAGGAAGCAATCTACATAGAACGAGAAAAGGAGGAAAAAGAGAAATAAGAAAAGAAAGAATAGAGAGAAATATAATTCCAATATCCAAAGTCGTCATTTAGACTTGTCCAAAAGTATCATCTAAAAAGTTATAGTTTTGATGATATAGACACATGAGTTCAGACTAGAAGAGGATTGGTAAGTGCATGAAAATAAGAAAAATTTTCTTTGCTATCCAAAATACAACCCAAAAACTTTACACTAGCTAGTGAAGGTAAGCATTTGGTTATTGCAATGGAAGAAAAACTGAATCATATTGAGAGGAGTGAGACATGGGAACTTCTGCCTAAACCAAAAGAGAATAATGTGATTGGAACCAAATGGGTTTTAGAAACAATTTGAATGAAGAAATACAAGTAGTAAGAAATAAAGCAAGATTGGTCTATAAAGGGTATGCTCAAGTTGAGGGTATTGACTTTGAAGAAACCTTTGCTCTAGTTGCAAGATTATAATCCAAATGTTTTTGGAATTTGCATGTTTCAAGAACTTCAAGTATATCAAATAGATGTCAAATCAACCTTTCTAAATAAAAATATAGAAGAAGCATATAATGAAAAACTAGAAGGATTTCAATTGTTAGAAAGCGAAGATCATGTATGCATACTAAATAAAGCACTTTATGCCCTAAAGAAATATCCTAGAGCTTAGTATATAAAAATTGACAAATAACTACAACAATAAGGTTTCAAAAGAGGAGTCATAGACAATAACATTTACATCAAAAAAATAAAAATAAAAATTTATAATCATTGTTTTTTATGTGTATGATATCATCTTTGGAATTAACGTTGATAGAATGTGCCAAAATTTTGCAGAAGAATTGTAAAAAGAATTTAATATGTCCATGTTTGGAGATTTATCATTATTTCTAGGTTTACAGATTTCTTAATCCATCAAAGGCATATTCATTTCTCAGACCAGATACATCAAGGAGATGACAAAGGAATTTAGAATGAAGACTATGCACCTACAAATACACCCATGATCATAGGATGTAAATTGAGCAAGGATGAGAAAACTAAACATTGTATAAGTGAAAACATCAAGGAAGCACATTGTGCAAGCAATAGGTTTGGTTGCAATATTTCAATCTACACCAAAGAAGTCACATGTGCTAGAAGTAAAAAGAATATTCATATCTCTGAAGGGCACAATGGAATCTAGTTTGTGGTATTCAAGAAGTAAGAATTTCACTCTAAGAACTCATACATTTTTAGATGATGAAAATAGAAGTATAAATGGAGGAGAATTCCTTCTAGGAAACTATCTAGTATCATGGTTGGGCAAGAAGCAAACTTAAATCTCTCTATCCATATAAAAGCCAAATATATTACAACATTAGGATGTTACACACAATTTATTTGAATGAAGTAGACACTAAAGGATATCAAGGTAGAATATGATCAACAAATCTCAATCATTTGCAAAAAAACAAGTCAAAGCATATTCCCATCAAGTATGACTTCCTAAGAGAATTGGTAGCCAAAAAAAGTGTTAAGTTGGAATACATTACCACCAAGGAACATGTTGTAAATATTTTTACCAAATACCTTCCCAAAGAAACATTTGAATATATATAAAAAAAAAGGTGTGAGTAATACATATCTCATCTTGTTAGTAAAGGTAAGAACAATCTTAGGAGGAGTAACTATTTTCCTTTGATGTCAAAGTGGGAGAAGTTGAAAGAAAAAACAAAGTTTCATACAAAGGGAGTACTACAATATTGTTGTAGAATTGACTAAGGATTTCCATTAATGAAAAACGAGAGTTTGTTGGGAATATTGTTTTTATTGATGTCAATTATATGGGGATACTAAATATGTCTAGGATAAAGATTGAACGATGAAGATTGATGGATATGTTGTTTGGATACCTATTTCTTTTGATGTCTAGTTTGAATACCCTATATTTGAAATACCTTCTATACTAAATACATAGCATAGGATATACAATTGAAAATATTATTTTTTACCTTTCCAATGGTATATGGCACTCCCTCTAACTCCATAGGAATGAGGAGAGATGAAATATTCTTTTAGGTTGGCACAACTAGAAAGTATAGGTTGGCCCAACAAGTTTTACAAGTTAGCCCCATAAGAAAATGTATAAACACTATAAATAAAAGATAGATGAGTTCATTTGAAGACCATTTAAACAAGAAGAGATTAGAGGTGGCAAGAAACACCGAGGAATTCTCTTGGGGTATTTTAAGGTGGAGAAAAATTACAATTTGTAGAGTGAATGAGCCATATTGGAATTTTCTCTATAAATTTTCTTCTGGGATGTTTAAAATTGTGAAATATTGAGGTGATAAAGGCTATACCTTCCTTTACATATGATAAAAGTTATATGCATTGGTTCACCACAATTTGAGAGATATGCCCTATGGAAGTTAGGGTTTCTGAATAGTCCTGAAATCAATCTTAAATGGGTTAGTTTCAATATGGCTTATTTTTTGGGATGTTTTAGACTATGAAATTTCCAGAGACCCATCGATACATATAGTATTACCTCAAGTAAAAAATTAAATATTTGGTTCACTATAGTTTTAGATACATTCCATATGTAATTTAGGGTTTCTGAATAACAGTTTCAAATAGGTTAGTTTGACATTTTCGCTATAAATTTTTTTCTTAGATGTTTTAGATAGTGAAATTTTGAAATGCCTATGGAGACATGTAGCAATACTTTAGATAAAAAATTTAGACATTGTTTCACTATATTTTTTGAGATATGCCTTGTGGAAGTTGGAGTCTTTGAATTATCTTGAAATTGGTTTCAAATAGGTTAGGTTGAAAATTTTGATGTAACTTCTTTTTTGGTACTTTTCAAACTAGGAAATGTTTAGAGAAATGAGGAGACATACATAAGTTCCTTAGGTAAAAATTTCATAATTAGATTTGTAAAATTAGACACGTGGCATGGTGTACAAATATTTTCTTGAGAAAAGGCCAAAAACAATAAGTTTTGGGAGAAGCAAACTCAATGAAGACAAAAGTATCAAGTAGACCCGGTGAAGGTAGAAGCAACTAGCAAAATTGTGAAGGAAAAAGTGGAAAGAAAATTTAGTGAAGTAGGTTGGTGCCTACTAATATTTACAATAGTGGGTATTGGTGTCTCTAGTAGGTTGGTTCCTACAAATATTTTCAATGGTTGGGATTGGTTTCTCTAGTAGATTGATGCCTACAAATATTTGTAGCAATGTGGATTTGTTTCTCTAGTAGGTTGGTGCCTACAAATAATTATAAAAATATTTGTTTTGTTTTTCTCTTGGAAGGGTTTCCACTTAAATCTTGTGTTCCTTTTTCTGCAATTGATAGATTTAATTTGTGATTGTTTTGTTATGGTTCATGATTGTTTAAATGAGTACAATTTTTCTTATACTAATTCAGCTCACTGGCCTTAGTATCAGCATGTTCTCAACAAATAATGACCACAACAACCTTGGAAAATACTTTTAAGGTATATATAAAAGGAAAATGTTAAATAAAAAGGTATAACCATTTATTTCAATTTTGATTATTAACAAAATCCAATGTATTGAAAAATTATTCTCACCATACTTGATACAACAAAACTAATGGTTGATGCCTTCATTCATGTTGCTTTAGAGTCTTCAGTTCTTCACTTATTGGCTGGTAGTATTCACTTCTCGCTTGGAGTCTTCAATTGCATATTTTGAGTCTTCAATTGCTTAATTTGAGTCTTTAACTGCATACTTTTAAGATTATCATTGAATGCTTTGCTTGTAGGATAACTTGTTTTTTATTGACAATAATGGAAATGACTCCCTTCTTTTTGAAATAAATAATGATCAATACTTGTTCCTTTATGAAGAGATGATGAAATATGCACTTTTCTAGAATGGATGATTAAATGGATGCCTTCTTATTCTTGATTTGGATTAGAAATTAGTCTCCTAAAGACTTCAAATAAAGTGTCTTGCTTTGTTAGTTGAAAAATATAATGTTTTGTACAAATTTTTATACAATAGCCACTGAGGTTCTGAAAAATATTAATGAGACATGTTCATCTTTGTAGGTATCCTCTTCATATCAATATTTTATCATAATAGTAATTCACTCACAATTTTGAACATTGATTACAAGATATTGATGATTCTAGTAATCACTTGATAGGTCTATTTATTAAGAATATGATAGCCAATTTCTCAGGTTTTCGACACAAATTCAAATCTAGATTGTGCCAATAACTTGGATGTTCACACCTAGACTCCTATATATATATATATTGTTTTTTTTCTTCTAAAAATGTAAATTCGGGATCGAAGAGGGATATGTGTATTACTCCATTCACCCACAACTTGCGTCTCAACTTGCTATAATAGTAGGGAAAAAAATCATTTTAACCAATGGGCCTATAGTAGAGTTTTATCCTGTGACCGTTGACCATAAATGAAACTCCTTCTCGTCAATTGTATTTATTTGTATAGAACCATTTTCAAATATTTCTTGGATCTCAAGAAAATGAGTGGTGAATTTACACTTGGAGTCCCTAAATTTGGAATAAAAAGGCAAAGCATAATCACCAACTTTGAACTATTTTTTCTTAATAAATTTGCCATGAGACTTCTTTGTTTACTGTTGAACCAAAATAATATGTTGGAGAACATCTTGTTGTATTTCATCTAACTAATTTAATCACACAATTCCTTAATTTTGAACTTTATTTAGGTCCATTCCTAATTCAATATCAATTCTGAAAGGTTGAATTTGAAATTCAATATGAAGGATTTGCTTACCATATACCAACTCATATGGGGTCAAACCAATGGCATTTTTTAATGTTGTCTTGTAGGCCCTCAAAGTTTCTAGAAGGTGGTCTTTCTAGTGCTATTGATGAAATTGTACTTAATTCTTCATGGTTGCTTCCATAAATTTGTTTGTAGACTTCTCATAGACATTAGCTTGTAGATGGAAAGGAGAAGACTTAATATGCTTAACTTTGTACTTTTCAAAGAATGAATAGTTAAAGATTAAACTAAAGGTATCAGGGTGGAGTGGGAATGGCACAAACCTTCGCCCTCTAGCTGATGCCTCCTTGAAAGCTTGGCTTAAGCCACCCTTGATGTTGGCGGGATCTCCGACCCTTCAATTCGAGGAATTATTCCTATAGGATCAAGATGTAGTATCATTGTGGGTTGTAGCCTCAGTGGATCTTGTGAAATCTTGGATTCAACAGAAGGAATAATGCATAACAATGGATGCAGTGAACCTGCTTCCTTCTTCATCGACTCAAGGAGTTCAGTAATTTGGCCTTTCTTTGATTCAACCTTTTTCCCTCTTCATGAAGACCCTCGCTGAAGGCTCTCTTTGTATCACTATCAATAGAGACTTGATAGTTGCAGACATCAAGTTTTGGGTTTCCAATGTTACATGCATCCCTCTCCCAAAGTTCAATCTCTTGCACAATAGTATGTTGTTGTAGGATGACTCCCTTCTCCGAAATTTGAGTATCAACAAGGATGCTTCTGTCATGCTCTCCTCAAGCTTGCTTGGGTGAGTGAAGGGATAAACCCCTTCTCAATAGTCTTTCCAAGTACCAATCAAAGCAAGAACTATAGCTTTAGGGGTTAATGGAACCTCCTAGAACAAATATTTCAATGATGCAGTGAAGTCTGGAGCCCCATATTTGGCTCCCAATTCCCTCTCATGCCCTTCTTTATCATTGATAATTTAGAGAAAATGTCATCCATAAAGGTAACTAAATATGTTTCTCTTATACATGCATATAATTATCTTAAAAATGAAATCATTTGTTGATTTAATAGGTTTTGTCCCTCAACTCTAGCTTTAAGAGATAGTTGGAAAACCAAATATGATTCCCTCCTGCTCTATTCCAAAAGATATTTCATTATATACTTCAATAACCCATAGGATTGTCTAAAATCCCTTGATAAGAGGCCTTGGCTTTGGGGGAGTTCAAGCCTCTCTTTAAAACCTTGGTTTCCCACCTTTAACCCTCTAACCATGGAGGAAATGAGGACTCCTATTTGGTCAAGGCTGCCCAACTTTCAAGTCCCCCAAGGCAACCCACAATCTCTCGAGGAGATAGGTTCAACCATTGGATGTTTCATCAACATAAACATAGAAAGATTTAAAAAAGGATTCTACACCTTTGCAAGAATCTGTGTATAAATATATCTTAGTGATGATCTTCTCAATAAAATCAATATAGATTGGCTAGATGACCCTCTTATCCAACTCGGACTATGAAAAAACTACCTTTCGCTACATATACTTCCAAGAGGTAGGACATCTACAACATAATTACCCCTCTTTCCCATCCTCAAGGCTTAAAAAAAGACACCCAAAAGGTTGGCAATCCCCTCAAGTGGCTAGGAAAATCCCTTTTCCTTCATACACTCCTAAAGTATAGGAATCAGTGACCAATCAACCCTCTCCGAAGGCACCACCATAGGTACCCAGTTCCAACAACCTCTTGCTGCCTTTCAACCTCCACTAGAAGATATCGACCCAAAGCATTCCCAACAATCTGATAATAATATCGACCTCTGTCATAGTAAAAAATAAAACAAGTTGCATCTCCCTCTCTAGAGGCATAGCCAGTGAATATTGAATTATCTTTAGAGTAGTTCCATGGTGGGAAAAATAGGCCTCATATGTCCAACAATTCAAATAGTGACAAAGAAGCAATTTCCATTTGTTGGGATAGGGTCCCCTAGGGTAAATTTTGGGGAAAAAGCCCAAGTTTTTGGGCAAAAATCCCAAGTTTTGTTGTATAGAATGTAAAGTCTCCACAAGTCGTGGTCGCGGAGCACATATATAGCTAAGGACTCATAAAGAGTTTTACCCTTATTTATGTAAGTTGAGCCGACTTTTGTAGATCTACCCATGGTCAGCGGACCATGGGATTGTATAAATAAGAGAGTCTTAGAGAGTGTAAGGAAGGATATGATGAGTAAGATGGATGTATTGGGTTAGTGGAAGGAAGATCATAGAAGTCTTAGAGTAGAAGAAAATCTTTGCAACTATGTGCGCAGAGGCCTAGAGTAGATTCCACAGCTAAGTGCTCGGACCCTCGCAGCTAGGTGCATGGGGAAGTCTTGAGTCTATAAGCAGAACTAAAGTATTAATAAAGAGATTATTCCAGAAATTCCTGTGTTTTGTCTATTTACTTCTGTTATGAATGAATGTGCTTTTATGCTGTGATGAATGATGGGTTTATTGATGTGTGACTTTACACGATTTATATTGTTATATGAACACAATTAATGTTAACTATTTACGCGAAGATTATATTGTTGCATGCTAAAGTTATCGAACGCTTAAGCCGATCTGGGTAAGTACTGGGTTAAGAGTAATATTTGATTCACATAAGTAGTTGATTCGCATATTCAGGGTCCGCGAAAGACAGTCGTAGACCTTTACGAAGGTCTAGAGGTTGATTGAAAGGAGTTATATCGATAAGCCTTAAAGTCTTATCGACATGCGTGAAGGCAGATTTAGGGCATAAAACGAAATTACACTGATATTTGGGTGTGGAAACTTGGTTCCAGCATCCCCCCATACTTCTTCGGGTGATGTCTCAGTCCGCGCTTCGTGGATTGATGCCGAAAGGGCCAATAGTGTAGGGATTTGTTTGGTGAAACTAACTCTGAACCTGTGTCAGGACCCACTAAGCCAACAAATGGTTTTGTTGCTGGGACTGGGATATGCACAAAGATATGTGTGATGTCGCATCATTGGAATCTAACTAAGAAGGAAATTGAGGAGTGCTTGGATAGAAATATCCACAAATTCGCGGCGCAAGAAAATAAAAATCTGCATCTAACAAAAGAACAATGGTTGGACATGTATCTATACATAGAGATACACAAAATTTTCTTCTGCTCCTTCCCGATCAAGCTATACGAGGGTATTGCTAAATTGGCAGATGAACAAGGAAGGTGGAGGCTTGACGGTCCAATAGTGTGGATCCCAGAGCTAGTGCGGAGATTGGAAGCCTTTAAATATAAGATCACGTGCGCTGTTGATGTCTGGCTTGATCATGTTATAGGAGGATTTTTTACAGAATTCACGATTGATACCTCAGTCAACTACAACGAGGCAAAGCGATGCTTCTTTAAGGTACAACGAGGTAAGTATTTGAGATCTATGAATACTTGGATTAAGAAGCTCTTATGTGAAAAGTGGGTTATGCCATTACCTTTATGTTTGGAGCTATGCGAAATGGAAATTTCTTCAGGGATAGAGGGAGAACATGCCCTGAATATAACCCATTGATTGAGCCTCCTTTGAGTGACAATGAGGGAGTAGCACAAGTTTCACCACAGAGCACTGTCCAGTTAATAAGGCAAGGGTTTCTGCAAATACCCCATCTATCCACACCACCTCCATCTTCACCTCCACAACATACACCTTCACTCACACCACCAACACCTCTGCCACCATTCAACATGTCGAATACAATGAAGCTACCCGTTTTCAAGGGCTTGAGAAGTGAAGACCCAGACTAGTTTTGGTTTTTTGCGAAGGATGTATGTATGCCACAGAACATTATAGATGATCATATAAAGAAGACGCAGTTGGTTACTTCCCTACATGATTGCGCACTAACATGGTACATCAAGTACTGCACTAATAACCCATTGGCTTCGTTAGCGAACATACAGACTGTGCTGAATAAATAATTCAGTAGGCCCAAGTCTGAATCAAAATTAGTCATTGGATTCAAGGAAATCATGATGAGACCTGGTGAAACACCCTAGGAGCTGGATCAAAGACTAAAGTGCCAGATCTGAAAATCTAATACGAATCTCATGGATGGTCAACACAGTGAATGGTTCGTAGCTTTGCTCCTGCCCCACCTAAGGGTTTCTTTATCGCAAAAAAGATAGGGACCCAGGGAGAAGCCCTGTAAATTGCGATAAGATTGCATGAAACACCTATTCAAGACACTGCTTTGGGAGTTTAGAAGATTCACGCGGAGTTGCAGAATACTTGCCTATATTTTCAAAGCTTAAAGAAGGATAGGGCGTCTCGACCAGAGGTGTGCGAAGATGTTTGGTGACTGAAATGTAAAAGCCAGGGGCATGATAAATATCACTGCCCTATCTTCGCGAATTATGTTGCAGGAGGAGGGCCAATGCCTATGAGGCCAGAAGCTCAAGCAGGGCTAAGTACAGGACCCGCGCTATGGTGCGCAATTTGTCAAATAGAAAGAAAACATGTAACAGACAATTGCCACTTGCTGTAGAAATTTGTGCAGAGACCGCAACACTTATTTGCAACTTCTGTAAATCGGTGGGCCACGATGAGCGTAAGTGCCATAGCTATGAGTTGATTATGGAAAGAATGCTCGCATATCAAATGCATATAGAAACTCAGCCTCCGGATTAAGGCGCTCTGGGAGCACATAGAGGATATCAGGGGCATGGATGAGGCTGAGGAGGAGGAGGACCTGGTAGAGGTTGGGGACAAGTTATTTTCTACAATTGTGGAGTGCCAGGACACTATGCATGGGAGTGTATGAGCTAGACAGGCTTGTCGTGCTGATACAATACTTATTTTGACCACATGATAGAAGAATGCCCTGTATTGATAGTTAAGATGCAGGAGAAGAGGGCGCAGTTGTAGCAGCTTACACAAAACCTACAAATGATGAGGGCTAAACCCCACGAAGAGGATCCCAATGTGAATATCATGCTGCGAAGCAGAATGACGACTAGCAAGGATAAAGGAAAGCAACCTGAAGAAAGTGAGTGGGTCTACAAGGCTCCAGAAAAAGAGGTTGGGTTTGACTTGGAGCACGCGAAAGAAATGTTTATGGAAGTGAAGAAAAGCTTCATTGAGGCCTCTACCTTAGGAAGTTAGGACAAGCTATCTGAAGAAGTTGACCCCTCCATGCTTACTACCTTCTTGGAGACCTGTATGAAGCTACTACACGATAGTAAGGCCGTGAAAGGGTTACATGAGCTGATAAATAAGTGTGATGGTAAATAAAATGTTCCTGAAGCACCCCGTGTAGTCAGAAAGATTGGTAAGCATAAGGCAAGAACAGGACGCGAGATGAGGCTCACTGCACAAATAGGAGAGTATGAAATGGATCAGGTTATTCTAGATCTAGGGTCAGACGTGGACGTATTGCCTAAATAGATATGTGAAAGAATGGGGAGACCTGCGCTGTAGTGGTCTTCGATTCAATTGAGGATGGAAAATCAGCAAATGATTATCCCTATGGGGAGATTACAGGGAGTGACAGTAGATGTTGAAGGTGCGAGCGTGTTGGCCGATTTTGAGGTAATAGAGATTGTTGATGACAATAATCCCTACCTCGTACTCGGGATTGATTGGGCTATTGACATGAATGGGGTAATAAATTTGAAGAAGTGGATGATGTCATTTGAAAGAAAATCGCTCTGTGTTGTAGTACCTTTGGACCCTGCAAAAGGACCACGCTATACTGAACTGGTCTGCGATTATGAGGAAAGTGACAATGATTTGGACCATATCTACAAAATAACAATGTGAGATCAATATTGGGTTAATTCAACAACTCATGGACACATTGCATGGGACCATGAAAGTTCCTGTACATTAGATTCAGATGAGGAATTGGACACTGATAGAATAGGCTGCACGAAGTATCTACTCTGTGTTGTAATATGATGACTAAATCGCTACGTTGTGTATCATTGGAGGTAAGAAATTTGCCTTATTATGATGGTCTAACTGATGTAGATAAATTTTTGGATGCATTCGAAAGGGAACTACCTGAGAAGCATCACTTCCAAGCATTGGATTTGGCGCTGCGTGCTACATGTGCAAGGTGGTGGGGTACGCATAAAGACAATTTTGATGGATGGTGTGAGTACAGAAAAATGATGAGATCATGGTTTTGTCGTCCAATAGTTAGACTAATTGAAAAATATGATGGAAGAGATGATCTACACAATCATTTGGAAAAATGGACCAAGGTTTATGGGATGGAGTTGCAACCAGAATGGGTGCACTCATTTTGTCACACTTTGGGTGTAATACCAATGAACTGGTACCTAGAAACGGAGCTCCGCCATGACACTAAGGAGTGGGATATTTTGAGATAGGGATTCTTGATGAAATTCAACTTTGAGGATGGGTTCAAATGCATTGATGAGGCATTGTAGGAGGTTAAGGCAACGATCTTCAGAATACTACAGGATCCCTTGGAATTGATCCAACCCGATTGGAGCTCCAAGCTGCGTCATGCGCTGGAATGCTATAATGTGGCTTCCGAAGAAGAAGATGAGGATCCAAGGAACATTAACATCCCAGAGGAAAAAGGCCAACACGAAGTCGAAGGACCACAGATAGAGAATCAAAATATCACCGTGCCACTAAAAACTAGACATGTAAACATTGGCACTGAGGTGGAGCCAAAGTTTGCAAAGATTGGAGATTACTAGGATGATGCCACAGTGGATAAAGTCACTGAGTTGCTCCGCGAATATCAGGATTTGTTCCCTACAAAGTTTTCAGACTTGAAAGGTATCATAGGAGACTTGGGAGTGATGAATATTACCTTGAAGCTGGACACGAAGCCGATTAAGAAAATACCATATCGCCTTAATCCCAAATATAAAGAAAAGGTCTGCTTGGAGTTGGATAAGATGCTTGAGGCAGGAATTATTGAACTAGTAGAGGATTCTGATAGGGTGAGCCCAGTGGTAGTCCAAGAGAAGAAGCAGAATGGAGAAATATGAATTTAAGTAGATCTCAGGAAGCTTAATGATGCCTACGTTCATGATAATTTTCCGACACTGTTTACAGATGAAGTACTAGATAATGTTGGAGGGAAGGAATCCTATTCATTCACTAATGGGTTCTCTGGGTACCATCAGATTAAGATTGCATAAGAAGACAAGAGTAAGATAACCTTCGCGATAGAATGGGGATGCTTCCAGTATACAGTGATGCCTTTTGGACTTAAGAATGCGCCAACGATCTTCTTGCGCGTAGTCATCACGGTGTTCAAAGAGTTCATTCACAAATTTTTGGAGGTATATTTTGATGATTGGATAGTGTTTAGGCTGGTAAAGTGCCATGTAGCCAATTTGTGCTTGATGTTGGATACATTATGAAGGTATCAGATCGTGCTAAACTTGAAGGAATGGTTATTTTGTGGCCCCTTTGGAATTTTGCTAGGTCATGTAGTATGTAGGCAAGTATTAATGGTGGACCCTACTAAGATCGTGCTTATAATCAATTTGGAGGCACCAAGGAGTGTTAAGTAGCTGTGCGCAACAATAAGCCATACTGGGTACTATCGGAAGTTCATCAAGAGTTATGCTCAGATTATCACGCTTATGGAAAAGCTATTGGAAAAGGACGCTACATTCTGTTGGAGTGAAGAATGTCAGCGGAGTCTGGATTTATTGAAGGAGAAAATGGTCACCGCGCCAATCCTAGTCTTCTCGGATTTGAAGAAGGAATTTCAAGTGCATGTGGATGCGTCATGTATTGTGCTAGGAGTAGTACTGAAACATGCTAGTGAAGGAGAACTGGATCACCCTATAGGTTTGCGAGGAGGAAGTTGGCTAAGGCTGAAAAGAATTACTCGACAACAGAGTGCGAAGGGTTGGCTATGGTATACGCACTCCAGAAGTTCAGACATTACCTACTAGGTGGACATTTTAAGATGTACATAGACCATTCTGCATTAAAGTATTTAGTCAACAAGCCTATGTTGGGAAGAAATATGCAGATGTCTACTGTTGTTTCAGGAGTATGATTTCGAGGTAATTGTGAAGCTAGGAAGGTTGAATGCAGGGCCCGATCATCTGTTACACATTGAAACATTAGATGAGCCTACCAATTTGGAGGAGGGGATGCATGATGCACAACTCTTTATGGTGTGCGTAGCGGATAATCACTTTGCAGATATTATCCAGTTCCTGACAATAGGAACGGTGCCAGAGGGATACACTAGTCAACAGAAGAAAGAATTGGTAGTACACGTGGCAGAATTTTCAGTTATAGTAGAGAATTTGTACAAGATGGGATCATATGAAATACTGCAACGTTATGTGCCTAATTTTGAACGAAATAGTATCCTCGCTGAAGTTGATGGTGGAGATGTGGGAGGGAATTATGCAGGAAAAGCAACAACACATAAGATTTTGCGTGCTGGATTGTTGTGGCCGACGCTACATAAGGACTCTAAAGAATATTGTAGGGCATGTGATGCATGTCAGAGCCATGGCATGCCACCGTAGAGGGATGAGCTGCCCTTGAATCTGCAGGTATCATTGCATCCATTTGAGAAATGGGAAATTGATTTTGTAGGACCAATTCAACCTCTAGGCAAGAAGACAGGTGCACAATATATCATCACCGTGACCGAATATTTAACCAGGTGGGTAGAGACGTAGCCTGTGAAGGACTGTACAAGGGAAACAATAGTGAAATTCTTGTTTGAATATGTGTTGACTTGGTTTGGTTGCCCGAAGGTTTTGATGAGTGATCGTGGTACACATTTTCTCAATGAAACAAATGGCGCACTCACAGAAGAATTCCAAGTTTTATCAACAGAAGAGTACGTCTTATCATCCTTAGGCCAATGGAATAGTTGAAGCCTTTAACAAAATATTGGAGAATGCACTGACAAAGGTTTGCAATGCACAACAGAATGATTGGGATGTGCATGTACCAACAATACTGTGGGCTTACAGAACTACTTGTAAAAAGCTGACTGGCCAGACACCTTTTAGGCTGGTCTATGGCGTAGAGGCAGTGATGCATATGTAGTATATCGTGCCTAGTCTACGCATAGAGGCTTTCATAGGAATGGTGGACCATGGAGCTTTAGAAGAGAGGCTCGTGTAGCTGACAGAGCTCGAGGAAGATAGGTTTTTGGCTAGATTTCATCACTAGGTTTAGAAGGAATGCAAAAAATATTGGCACGATCGACACATCAAATTGCGCACCTTCAAGGTAAATGATTTAGTTTTATTATATGACATTAAGTTTGATAAGTTTGCAAGAAAATTTCAGATGCACTAGCTGGGACCATATGTTATCAAAGAGATTACAGATGGTGGAGCATTTCAAGGAGGTGCGAGACTACAAAATACACTGCCCAGTTTGTAGAGCTACGCGATAGGGGGTCTGTGCAAAACATGATGGTGTCAAAGTACCAGAAGAAGCGTGAAGGGAGCTTTGCTATCAGAGGCGGGACCACACAATACAACTAGAAAGTGACCGTTACCATCACTATTCATGATTTTAAAGCTAGGAGATAGTTAAGAGGAGTGGGGGGGCGACATTTAAGGCTAAATTTAAGAGTGAAATCTTTGGAAACCTATCGCCAATATAGCATTTATGGACAGATTTTGGGGGGAACAGTCAAATTTAAATTCGAATTCGCCTATAAATTACGTGTGGCTGTCCATAAAAAAAACACTTTACGTCCTTAGAATTTTTGTGTCATGTTGTCTGGTGCACATGAATCGTGAGTATTTCGAAGCTCTGGTTGCAAGCCTTGCATTTGGAAAGTTTCCTGAGTTAGATTAGAAGCTCATTACTAATATCATGTTAGGACCAGGTCCCACTGAAACTGCTAACATGGGAGGAAATATCGCCTTTGAGGGAGCTTCTCCAGAGGTGATGAGCATGGAGGTTCCAGCTGCAGTGCCTACAGTGCTGAGGTCACCTAGGCCGAAGCTTACGCTGATGAGGGAGGTCCCCAAACCTAAGAAGGACAAACAAAATAAGCTTGTATTAGTGCGCAAGTCATTGAGGAAGCATGCCGTTACGCAGTCCTAGAGGAAGGAAAAACCGAGAGAAAAAGAGAAGCTGAAAATGGTGGATTTGGAGGCTGAAGAGCGCGCAGAGGATACAGACACCAAGGGGGTGGATCCTATATCCAAGTTTCCGGAGTATATCTCTCCACGCAAGGGAAAAATGAAGGTCCCTAAGGACCTAGATGCAAGACAATTCCTCCTCAACACACCCTCATTACCAGAGAACCTTATCTTTGAAGGTTCGCGCTTGGTGCAGATTCCCCATCTCAAGCTAGAAGATTGGGATCTGGAGGACCATGAGAGGTTCCCCCACCTTGCTATAGACACCTACATGAAGAGGGTCTTTTACAAAGAATATGGTGTCACAACATTGGAGCCTATGAAGTGGATTCGTGGAGTGAACTAGTCGGGGTTGCTGAACCTGTTATGGGTGTCCCACTACCACCACTCTAACATAAACATCTAACATAAACATTAGGGGTGATTTTAGGGGCGAATGTTCACCCTTTGGCGAAATTAAGGGGTTTTAAATTTTGTATCATAGTACCTTTTTACAAATCACCTCAAATAGCCCACCTTATTTTAAGGGAGAGGGTAAAAAAGGTAAATTTAGCCCTTGAAATTAGGAGTTACAACCTTCCATTCGCCCATTTTCAAGAATAGGTTTTATTTAAGTGAATCCATTCGCCCATTTTCAAGAATAGGTTTTATTTAAGTGAATCCTATGGGCCAAAGGCCCAAATACCATATTTATAAAGAGGTATGGTAAATTAATAAAAATATAAATAAATGAGAGGTATGGTAAATAAATAAAACATTTTTTATATTTACTCCATAAGTCACCTTATATACATGCAAGGATGTAAACAAATAAAAATATAAGTAAAGTGGAGGTATGGTAAATAAATAAAACGTCTTTTTATACTTACTCAAAAGGTATGGTAAATAAATAAAAATATAAATAAACTAGATGCATGGTAAATAAATAAACCTCTTTTTATATTTAGTCCATAACCCTCGTTCTATTTATGAAGGCTCAAGAAAGAGGTTTTATTTAAGTGAATCCTATGGGCCAAATACCATATTTGTAAAAGAAGTATGGTAAATTAATAAAAATATAAATAAGCGAGAGTTATGGTAAACAAATAAAACA
>APFE031143441.1:145613-169180 GCA_000404065.3 Pinus taeda | reverse complement strand
TGGACAAGTATATTTGTATACTTTTGTTTTAAACTGAAACAAATCCAGGGCTAAAAGGAATGGATTGATTGCACTAGTCATCCTTCTATAACTTCCAACATATGTTGGAATAACCAGATTGTAATTTGGGTAATTTTTCTAATTGCAAACGGGAACATACTTGTGTATTGGCAGGGTGGTTACGAGGTCCCTAGAAGTGGAGTAAACATATTGTAATTTAGGTAATTTTTCTAATTGCAAACAGGAACATACTTGTGTATTGGCAGAGTGGTTATGAGGTCCCTAAAAGTGATGAATTTGAATTTTTCTTGGTTTTATATATAGTATTAGGTTTTTTCTCATGCTTTCTGTGAATAGCACGGGTGAATTTTATCTTACACCCCACTAGATTATCGATATGTAATTTCGGTAATTTTGATTTCAAAAGATATTTTAAAGAAATGGAGTGATTTCATTTGTGTATTCAATAAACACAAGATTTTCTAATTGAGTAAAATATTCGCCATGCCTGGTGAGAGATTCGCTAAAAATTATATATACATATCATATTATTGATAAAATTGCCTTCCATTTTTCCTATATACCATGGAGATTCGCCCATTTATTATACATGTAAATTTAGGGGGGTTCTTAAAATTTTCCCTAATAAACATCATCGTGATCAAGCAACTATTGACCCTAGTGCATGATGACTGTTTGTGGATGAGCACACCAATCCCCATCACCGATATGCTGATCCATCAGATCACACTCTTACCGCACATAGGATTGAATCCAGCCAAGGAATTTGGCAGAAAGACGAGCGAGGGTGACCTCACTGAAAAGATGAAGGACAAGTTTAAGCTTGTGAATAAGTCGCGTAGGTAATCTATCACCTCAATCATAGACCTTGCTGTAAGGGTTGCCACGTAGATCCTTGCTAGCAAGGTCATGAGAAAATTCCACGCAGACGAGGTTTCGAAGCTTGTGGTTTCTTTAGTTGCACAGTGTGCGGAGGACATACAATTCAACTAGGCACATTACCTTTGTAGCGAGTTCCTCATGAACTGTAGAGAGGCACATGACAAGAGTAAAACATTCCACTATTCGTGGTTGTATCTCTCGATTGTGTTCGTCGCTTGGGACATACCGAAGGACAGGTAGTTCCCTTTCGTGGAGAAAGATTTTGCAGAAGCTACAACATTTGCATCTCTGTGGGCCACAAAGGATGCTGCGCCGGTCATAGAAACCAAGGTCTTTTGGGTGCTGATGGACGCGAGCATTTGCATGGACATCAACTAGAAGCCTCGGTTGTCACCAATAGTGTTTGAACAAATTTCAGGTACGTAGAGTTCAAAGCTGAATTCCACTGCGTATACATCCAAGCATAGAAGGATTCACAACAAAAATGGTTCAACCTACCCTACCTCACTATAGATGATGCTACTGAGGAGGTCATAAAGCATTGGTCAACATATTGGCATTCTCTATTCGATATAGCTGCAAGGACTAGCAAGTCCACGAAGAAGAAGAAGAAGGATGCGACCAAATAGAAGGTTCAGCAGTTGGCTGAGAAACGAAGGAAAGAGGCCAAGGAGAAGGCTGAGGAGAAGGCCCGGGTGGAAGTGGAGTGGACCGCGAAGAAGCAGGGAAAACAGGGAAAACGTGGCTCCGAGCAGAGTGATAAGTCCCCTTCGCCCCAAATGGAGGAGGAAGAGTAGGGTGGCGGTGATCAACAAGAGAAGAGCACTCCCTTTCGAGTGAAGCAGTACAAGGAGTAGGAAAAGGAAGTACTTCGGAAGAAAACAAAAGCCACCAAGTCGTTGATGGACCCAATTACTTTGATTAAAGGTGACCTAGATGAAATAAGTGATAAGGTGCGGGACACTACAACAGAAATGTTGCGGCAGTTTGAGCAGCAACAACAACAGGCACTGAGCACCATCCAGAAGGATCTACACGAGATGTATATCTAGGAAAATAAGATCCAGGTAGGAGCGGGGCAGAGTAATGCTGCATCAAAAAGTTTGGCACTGGGGACCACTCAAGCAGTAGAGATGATTCGGTCATTGGATCTCCAGGAAGTCATGCTTCCAGATGGATCTTTGTGTGTGGGGGCGGCTGCTGACAAGGCTATTTTCAACTCTCTGAAGAACATCAATCTCAACTTGAACATGCTCCCCAATGAGTTTCTTCACACACTGGAAGTAGGTGTGATAGCAGAGTTTGAAGCTCAGGAGCAGCGC
Organism: Pinus taeda; assembly: GCA_000404065.3. Classification (NCBI taxonomy): domain Eukaryota; kingdom Viridiplantae; phylum Streptophyta; class Pinopsida; order Pinales; family Pinaceae; genus Pinus; species Pinus taeda. The sequence continues at coordinate 166,955 of APFE031143441.1, read as the reverse complement.
ACATTGAGCCTTATAAGAGAATATAGAGTAAACAATGAACAAATGTTTGTTGAGAAGTCTGAGGTGTTGGACACATAGAAGAAAGTTTAAGCACAGAATGGCCAGCTTGCAACCATAGTAGCAGAAGCCCACAGAACAGTACCTGAACTGGATATACCAAAGGAAGCGCCGTTTGAGGCAAAGATCAGAAAGCTAGCTGCAGGCATGCGTGACGCTAAGACAAAAGTGGCTAAGGTTCATTTTGAACTGAACTTGAAGATCATAGAACTAGAGTTGAAGTCATATCCTTCAAATCCACCAGAGGTAAGGGAACAACGCAAAGCCACTGTAAAGGATGGATTTGCAACAATGGATGTCGCAGTGGTGGAATGCACCACACTCTTTGAACAATCTATGTAAGTAGTCACAATTCTACAGGAAGATCCCAACCTGTAGAGATTAAACACAGAGGTTCGTGAGCTGCAACAACAGTATGATGAAGTAAAGGTGATGATGTGCACCATTGCCATAGCGCAATGATTGGCTAAGATGTACGAGGAAAAGTAGCTTCTTACATAGGTGGAAGTAATGTAGAAGAGAGAGGTAGTGCTCAAGGCCAGATTGGGGCCTTGGTTGGATGAGGCCTACATCATCTCCGCCAACATTCAGGGGAATTTGGCAAGCTTACATAGTACACAACATAAAATCAAGGAGGATAGTGCAGGAACGACAATAGAGCAGCTGGTGGATCAGATCAAGCAGGAGGCCATGCAGAGCGTGGCTGAAGTAGTAGTGGCACAAGTAGAGTTGGGAGCTCTTTGCAGTAAGATATCCACGCCAGCAGAGTGACTCGAGGGCAAGTCACGATCTTTGTGTTGGGGGCCTGTTGGGATAGGGTCCCCTAGAGTTAATTTTGGGGCAAAAGCCCAAGTTTTGGGGCAAAAATCCCAAGTTTTGTGTATAAAATATAAAGTCTCCACAAGTTGTGGTCGCGGAGCATATAGATAGCTTAGAAGTCATAAAGGGTTCTACCCTTCTTTATGTAAGTTGAGTCGACTTTTGTAGATCTACCCATGGTCCGCAGACCATGGGATTGTATAAATAGGAGAGTCTTAGAGAGTCTAAGGAAGGATATGATGAGGAAGTTGAATTTGTGTGCGCAGAGGCCTAGAGTAGAGTCTGCAACTAAGTGTGCGGACCCCTACAACTGAGTGCGTAGGGAGGTCTTGAGTTTGTAAGCATAACTGAAGTATTAATGAAGATATTATTCTAGAAATTCTTGTGTTTTGTCTATTTACTTATATTATAAATGAATGCACTTTTATTATGTGATGAATGATGGGTTTATTGATGCGCGACTTTACATGATTTGTATTTTTATATGAACACAATCAATGTTAACCGTTTACATGAAGATTATATTGTTTCATGTTAAAATTATCGAACACTTAAGCCAGTCTAGCTAATTACTGGGTTAAGAGTGATCTTTGATGTGTGTAAGTAGTTGATTCACCTACTCTGTTAGGGTCCCACCCTAACCCCCTTATCTATGTAATGGGACCATGTCATAGTCAAGAGTCAATAAATCCCATATTAATAATTGTAAGTGGTTAATCCGCAATTAATTACGGAACCACAGTTAGTTGCAAATGGGCTATAGTATTAGATAGATGGTATTAGTAAATACGCGGTATTGGCCCGTGGTATTGCACGTATGAGTCATATATAAAGGATAGAAACACCCTGCGAGGAGTATTTGTCTTATTTTGTAATCGAGCTCTACTCTATTGGAGGTTGCCCCCTCGAAGAGGCAAGTGAACATTACTCTCTGAATAATAAAATCATTGCCATTCTGTGTTCTGGGTATCTTTTCTTCGCATATTCTGTGTTCTGGGTCTCTTTTCTTTGCATATTCTGTATTTGGGTATCATTTGCAGGTTAAGAGCATAACAAGTGGTATCACAACACTTTCCAGGGCCGATGGCATCTCCAATTCGTAGCAAATTTTTTTGGCTCGAGACGTGTTCCGACGTCTTTAAACCATGGGATTTGTCGTTGAGCGCATAAATCTACGGATTTGGGGAGGTATGCACGCAGGAAATACAAGAGGTGGTCACGTCTGTTGGACTCCCTTGTAACCCCTGTGGGTACCCCTTAGAGTAGTAGCGCATTAGACAGAACCACGCACGGACTGTTTTCCACATACCCTCTGGGTATATCGGAAGCCCCATAGGCTCCCTGAAAACCTTGCCGTAGATAAACCGTCCGCCGTCTTGCGGCTACAGTACACCGAGAACAGCACTCAGAGAGATTACTCGCCCGCACGATAGGGTAGTCGGGTGGTATGGCTAAGGGTACGGTCAACCATCCTTAGTTAGAGCCCTGAAACATTGGGCCGAGTACTACTGCCAGAACCTTATGTATATTGCGATCTGTAGCACCTGACACTCCTCAAGACCCTAGTTCCCTTTTTTCAATCATCATCTCTTCAAAATGCGCTTGAGCAAAGGAGTGCAGCAGCAACAGACATCGGTCCCAATCAGCCATTCCGATCTATTAGAGTCATCATATCTGCAGAAGCAGTCAGTTCAGCCGTCAAGCACTACCCAATCCGCCATTCAGATCTCTCAGATCCACCAGACCAGAGTCGTTGTGAAGTGTTCCTATACGAGGGTATAATTGTCGCAGGACTTTTGGCCGCATTGACATTTTGAGGATTTGACGACTGCAGTATTGATCAAGAAGGAGTAAAACTCCGTTAGGAGTTTCAAAAAAGAAGAAGAAGAAGCCCATATTAATAATTGTAAGTGGTTAATCCGTAATTAATTACGGAACCACAGTTAGTTGCAAATGGGTCGTAGTATTAGATAGATGGTATTAGTAATACGCGGTATTGGCCCGTGGGTATTGCACGATGAGTCATATATAAAGGATAGAAACTCCTGCGAGGAGTATTGTGTCTTATTTTGTAATCGAGCTCTACTCTATTGGAGGTTGCCCCCTCGAAGAGGCAAGTGAACATTACTCTCTGAATAATAAAATCATTGCTATTCTGTGTTCTGGGTATCTTTTCTTCGCATATTCTGTGTTCTGGGTCTCTTTTCTTCGCATATTCTGTATTTGGGTATCATTTTCAGGTTAAGAGCATAACATATTCAGGGTCCACGAAAGATAGTCGTAGACCTTCAGCAAGGCCTAGAGGCTGATTGAAGGGAGTTATATTGATAAGCCTTAAAGTCTTATCGATTTGCACGAAGACAAATTTAGGGCATAAAATGAAATTACACTGATGTCTGGGTTCCAGCATCCCCCCATACTGCTTTGGGTGAGACTTCAGGCCACGCTTTGCGGATTGATGTTGAAAGGGCCAATAGTGTATGGATTTGTTTGCTGAAACTAACTCTGAACTCGGGTCAAGACCCACTAAGTCAACACCATTGCAGCCAGAGCACCAAAGGATAACCCAACATATAATATGACCATTTTAGTTAACACATCAACATTTCCTAACTCCATAGGTTGGATAGACTTTCAAAATAAAAAATGAAAAAAAAGAATGTATTAGATCCACTTAGTGATCACATCTTGTGCCTATTTTACTTTTTTAGTTTATCTAAATCAGGATGCTCTTAGTAAGAGCTCTTCCCTATATTTAGTAATATATTAATAGAAAATTTACTTGCTTACAAAAAAAAAACTTGGTACTTTTCAAGAAATATTTTTATGAGCATTGAAGTAAACTATGCTCCTTGGTTAGCAAAAATTTCTTTTAGGACACCAAATTTGACAAAAATGTCTTCAAATAAGGATTTGACTATTGCTTGCTCCATTTTTCCTGTTATGTATTTTTATCCCACCCACTTAATTAGTGCAAACTAATATATATTTCTTTCCTTTAGGTGAAGGCTCTATGGGTCCTATGAAATCCAACACCCATTTCTCAAAATGCTCCACAAGACTTGCAACTAAAGGGGCATTTCATCTACTGTTATTGGTTGATTGTTAGGTCCCTATAGTACTAGTGTAACCCATTATTGTTATTAGTGCAACCCCCTTATTATATTGTTGTACCCATGTAGTCCCCATATTATTATTATGGTGCCCCATAGAAGCCCATTATTGTTATTATTGTGCCCTTACATTATTATTGTTATGTCGACTCTAATTATATTATGAACCCTTAGACTCCTACATATAGAAAGGAGGTCTTGTCATTTGTATCATCGAAGATTTGTTCACTTGTGTAATGTGAAGGAGGTTGCCACATCGAAGAGGCTGGTTTCTAAGGCATTGATCTATATTTTCTATCTTTTTGTGAGCTAATTTCATAGCATTTGGTATTAGAGCTTTGGATTTTAGGGTTTCACTGCTCCAAAGAGGTCATCGTAGGATTTTCGCTATAAGTTGTTTTCTGCAACGTTTTAGAAGCTAAAAAATGAACCCATTTGAGAAGAAATCTCTTTGAACCTTGAGTCAGAATTTTAGATCTTGTCTCATTACATTTTTGGAGGTTTGATATGAGGAAGTTAGGGTTTTTGAAAGCTCCAAAATTCCATCTCAAACAGGCCATCATGGAATTTTCACTATACTTTGTTTTCTACTAAGGTTCAAACTTTGAAATTAAAACTCATTTGAGCCAAAACCTTGGTGAAGCTCAGGCCTGGATTTCAAATCTTGTTTCAACGTATTTTCAGAGATACAATTCAAGACATTTAGGGTTTCTGTAGGCTCCCGAATTACATCGCAAACAAGTGACCATGGGAATATCATCATAACTTTCTCTATGAGCGTCGTATTCAAATTCATAAGAAGTTATAGAAAGAGGATGGACTGTAGCTTTCTGCGTATTGGTTTTAGGTCCTAAGGTTGAAACAATGACACGTGGCACTTTTTTCAAGTTTGCTCTACTGAAATAGTCTATAATCAAGTCATCGACGGAGATTTGACATAACTCTTCCTTGAATAACCCAATCTTGATAATACTTGCAGGGTTATAAAGAAGACTCAGAGGACTACTACATGATGCAATTTCATAACTTCGAGATCTGAAATTACAGAGTTATAGTCGTTTCAAGATCAAACTCCTAAAATCAAGAAAAGGTGATATGAGGAAGTTTGATGGCAAGGATCCGGTAAATTGGATACTACAAATGGAGAAATATTTTGATCTACATGAGGTGCAACTGTTACAAAAGGTACGTATTGCATCTTCATATTTAAAACCGGATCAATTTTTTATGGTATAAAGGCTTTGTTCTTGTAAACCACTTGTTACGTGGTTAATTTTCACAGAGGAAATGATAGCACATTATGAGGATACAAAGAGAAACACCTTCTCTATCCAATTGATAAATCTCAAAAGAAAGTGTTCAATGGTAGAGCACATTGAGGACTTTCAAAAATTGAATATAAGGGAAAATGATATTCCAGAGAAGCAGAGGATTGATGTCTTCGTAGGGACTTTAAAGGATAATATTCAACATGAGGTTCATCTTTGGGAACCTGATTCGTTGGAGAAGGCATACAGGTTGGAAAGAAAAGTGGAAACAATTTTTGTGGCAACACGGAAGTCTACCCCACACAACTATAAAGATGGAAGTGTTGTTTCTCCTAGCCTTCCACAACCTACAAGGTTGACACCACAACAATTGGAAGAAAAAAGAGCAAAAGGGATTTTTTACAATTGTGATAGAAAATACATTAAAGGTCATAAGTGTGATGAGAAGAAATTATTTTACATATATTGTGAAGAGGAGGAAGAAAAGGATCAAGAAACTTCAAAAGAAGAAGATATACATCGGGAACCAACCATAGAGAAAGAAAGAACAAATGAATCTGACCATATCTTGTACTGCATTGGCAAGAATTACCACTCCTCAAACTCTCAAGATAGAAGAACATATCAAGAAGAAGAAGGTTGAAGTAGTGAAATATCAGGAAGAAAAGGATCAAGAAATGTCAAAATAAAAGGTTACTCACCAGGAAACAACCCCGTAGAAAGAATAAATGAATCCGACCATATCTTGTAATGAATTGGCTGGAATTACCACTCCTCAAGCTATAAAGATAGAAGGACATATCAAGAAGAAAAAGATTCAAGCAGTGAAAGATCACATCGAGCATTAACAACAAGTTCTCTAACTTTTAAAGGATAATGCCACTTTGGTGCAGAATCAAATGAAACAACAAGCAAATCAACATCATAGTGAAATACATTTTGATGTAGGCAATTGGGTATTTTTATAGCTACATCCATACAAACAAATGTCCCTCAATAAGGCTATTCATGAGAATGAAATGTTGGCAATACTACATGCACTTAAGAAATGGCGACCTTACCTAATGGGAAGACACTTCAAGGTAAAAACAAATCCTGATAGTCTTAAATAGTTTTTAGAACAAATATTATCTTTAGAAGAACAGAAAAAATGGGTCACAAATATGTTGGGTCATGACTTTGAAATCATATACAAAAAAGGGAAGCAAAATGTTGTTACAAATGCACTCTCAAGAAAGGATGAGGATGTGGAAGCATTGTTTTGTGCTATTTCTATTATCCAACCAGATTGGATAAATGAAGCAAGGGATGAATGGAAGAATGATGAAGAAGTGTGGCCACTCACTCAAAAGTTGTAGAATATCCCAATTCAAATAATATTACCAAAACTTGATGAGGAAGGAAAAATCATATTGGAATCTGAAGTAGTCATAGAAACAAGAAATCGATAGCTATGGAATTGATCAATTTCAGAGTATCTCATCAAGTGGAAGAACTTACCTGTTGAAGGTTCCACATGAGAGGATGAGAATTTATACGAAAGCATCCAGAACTACTCAAGCGTTGAGGACAACACTTTTTGAAGGATAGGGGCATGTTAGGTCCCTATAGTACTAGTGTAACCCCTTATTGTTATTAGTGCAACCCCCTTATTATATTGTTGTACCCATATAGTCCCCATATTGTTATTATGGTGCCCCATAGAAGCCCACTATTGTTATTGTTGTGCCCTTACATTATTATTGTTGTGTCGGCTTTGATTATATTATGACCCCTTAGACTCCTATATATAAAAAGGAGGTCTTTCCATTTGTATTATCAAAGAATTGTTCATTTGTGTAATGTAAAGGAGGTTGCCCCCTCGAAGAGGCTGGTTTCTAAGGTGTTGATCTATATTTTCTATCTTTTTGTGAGCAGGTTTCATAACATTTATCAATTCATTGGCAACTATCACAAATTCTCACATACTTTTTGGAATCTCAAAAGAGAGCTGACCAATAATATTCAAGGCACAATATTTTGTAAGCAATCTACAAATTTCCCACCACATGGTTCATCATGACATGATTTTAGAATTTCAAAGAATTCATCTTCTCTAACAAATCTATGGATTATAAACTTTACTCATGTATTAAAAAAATCTTCTTTGGTTGAAGAATATCTAGCACTTTGTTTGATAATTTTAATTTTCTCTCAGGGTGAAAAATGCAATGATCGCTTTCCTATGGACAAATAGTTAACTATATTAGGAAACCATCGAGTTGTTATAGATATAGCAAATATATTTTCATCTAGGAAGGAATCTACTATTGAAACATTCTGACTAAGGTTATTAATGTGAGAAAGAAAGTCTGCCACCTATTTTTCCTTGATACGTCCATCTATGACAATAATATTAAATTTCTACAACAAAAATAACCATTTTGTGACACTATAACTAACAATAGGTTTATTCATTAAGTACCTGAAGGAAAAATGGTCTATATGGACAAGTACTTCGTAACCGATGATATATTGTCAAAATTTAATGACAGCATGTATAATTGTTAACATCTCCTTTTTCATAACAATATAATTGATTTGATTGAATTAAGATTTTATTAATAAAGTATATATCATAATTTCAATGGTTTTCCTTTTGACCTAGGACTTCTCCTTCTATTTTATTAGATACATATGTTGAGATGTGAAATGGAAAGGTCTAATTTAGACCTCTCAATATTGGTGTTGTTGATAGTTTTTCTTTGAGACTCTAGAAATAAATTTGAAAAATATTATTCCAACAAAATTCATCATCTTTAATAAGTAATTTAAACAAGGGTTAGACTATTTTAATAATTTTTTTCAATAAATCAACGATACTAATCCTGCATAGCTTAGAAAATTTTTAACATCTTATTGGGTTGATGGAATTGGTAATTTGATAATCACCTATATTTTGGTTGGATCTACCCTTTTACCTGCAATGGACACATGATTCGCTAGTACAATTCCCTCAGCTAGTAGCATAAAGCATTTTTTTTAACATTAATGAGTACATTCCACTATGCACAATCAGAAACTTTGTAGAATTGACTGCCACTATTCCACATGGTAGAAACAATATTTCATAAATTCCACAAGGTCCAACATGTCTCTAGAGACTTGAACCCATGTTGCTTGGGACACAAATCGTGAGCCATACCACTTGAGCTAAGTTTCTTTGACAATAACATAAAGCATTTTTCACTACTAAGGGATACTTTTTTTCTAAGCATCTTATTAGAAATTTCTCCAAATTAACTAAAGCTTCTTTAAAATAATCTCCATATACCAAAAATCATCTATGTCTACCACTACATATTCATGTATTAAATCAACAAAAAATTGCCAAGACTATGCTTTTGAATGTAGTAGGTGCATTACATAATTCAAATGGTGGTACTTTTTAAGCATGTGCTCCCTAATCACATGTGAAAGTTGTTTTATTTGGTCTTCTAAGGTTATGTTATTATGTTTATATCCATTGAATCCATCAAGGAAAGAAAATGACTTTTCCACCTAACGTATCAAGGACTTAGTCAATAAAAGGTCAAGGAAGCGATATTTTAAAGTTGCTTTGTTTAATTCCCGATAATCTACAAATACCCACCATTTCCCATTCCTTTTAGGTACTACCACTAAGGGAGAAACCCATTGAATATCAGAGATATGATAGATAAAGTTTAATTTTAATAAATTTTGAAGTTTAATTTTTACTATATTATTCAACTTCGAGTTCATTCTTCTATGTGCTTGCCTAACATATTTAACATTATCCTCCATACAAATATGATGAATTCAGGTATCTAGATGGATACATTTCATATGTGTGTAGTCCTAGGTAAATTCATTAGAACACTTTCATTATAATTAAATTAATTTTTGTTCCTAAGATTCTTCCAAGATAGAGTTAATGTTTAAATATTTTCCAAGATATATTTCAATAACTTTACTAGGAGAATGTTTAAGGGTCCTTTTAATTTCCCTCTATGTAGGAATAAAGAGGAAAATATGGAGCATCTGCTTAATGTATTCCATTTTGTAGGGCGACTATGGGTCCATATCTTACTTGTATTTGGGCATTCCAACTAGAACTAAAACAAAATTATAGAAACAATGGAGCAATGGCAATACATAATTTTAACAATCCATTCCTAAATCAAGCATGGGTATTGATTTTGGGCTTCGAAATGTGGTTGATCTAGAATGAAATAAATAAGAGGATATTGAAACAAATGGAAATCAAATAAGTGAAGGTATGGTAGCTTATCAAGAAAAACATTAGGGAGAGTATTCTAGTTTAGGACTGAAGTCATGAAGACAGGGAAGCTAATCAACATGAGATAGGGATTCTAAACATGTTGGAAAGTTCACCATATAAGGTCACTCAGCTAAAGGCCACACCCTCGAGTAGAAGAAATGAATATCCTATAACTTTTATTCCTCCAATGGGCTTTGTTAAGGTCAAATTTTAATGGAACTTATAAAGTTAACCCTAGTTCATTTGGATATGGTAGGATATTTCGTGATTGCAAAGGAAGAGCACTAGTCCTTTACATAGGAAATTTCAGGATAAACAACAATAACACAACCAAGTTCTTGACATTGGAGTTAGGTCCTTGTCTTGCTAAGAATGAGGGATATCCAAAATTATAGGTAGATGGCCATTCTCAACTGGTAAATAAGATATTTTTAAATGAGACTTCATTAAAGAACTTGTGTAAAAGATGGTGACAATCCCTAATCCAAACCGTTCATTCCATCATCATTTTCCATTATCAATGATTTCAAAAAAGGGTAGTTGATTTTTTGGCCAACGTTAGTTGCCAGGAACAAAACATCTATCTAGCAGCGACATGGTCAGATGAGGCATGACCAAAATGGAAGGATCAACTACAAATCATCCTAAATCAAGATAAAACATCCATGATAAAGCTGTCAAAATATTTTCCAATAGAGGATGGGGGGATCCTGCTACCCCACTACCTTCCATCAAATTTAAGATGGGAGGATGTTGTGGCTATCCCGTACCATGCAACCCACATGTTAAATTTCATACATACCCTCTGTATTAATATGGTGTCCCTTGTTCCATCTGTGAGCTCTCAACTCATTTTTTGTGGTTATGTTTTATTTTAAAACCTCTGCGACATTCCCTACCATTGGTGGGATATTTCCCTCACAACATTGGCTTTATGGAAATTGTTAGTGTTAGTATCTTCACCCTGCCATCAATGATCAAAATTGCTCTTTTTTGCATGCATGTTAGGTGTCTCATTCAATCAGCTACATTTCGTTATGTCATGGATCAACTGATGGTAGTGGTTTCCTTTCAGTTTCCCTCATGTCATATACTTGCTAGCTTGTTCAAACCTCTTTTCAGTCATTCATAGTCATTTTAGTTTATTTCATTTATAAAAACCAGTCTTAGGGTTTAGTTTCATAGGTCTTAGGGCTTTTCATTATGGTCATTCATAAATGAATAAAAGGGTTAGCAGGCATATGAGGAGGATAAAAAAAGTTCATATAGTCATAAGTTTACTTCTGATATGCTGAAATAAATCTATTTCACCTCAAAATTCTGTTTTGTGGTGAAATAGAGCATTTGTACTTAATGGATTCATTTCGTGTAATTTATGTAATTTTATAGTTCCTATATGTAATAATTTTTCACAAGCTGTTCCTGGTGACCTGGTGACAATGCCAGCTCCTGCTACTGCAAAAAATCAATATGATGAAAATCAATCCACCCACAAAAAGGCAAAAAGTCAAATATTAGTAAAGCAAATCATTTTGAAAAAGCTATCAAAACTATAGAAAAGTGGGTTTTGATTTATGAAAAATAAACAGAGGAAAAGTATAAAAGGCCAATTCGTATGTTTTATTTATTTCGTGTTGAATTGGAGAGTTAAGGAGAATTGAAAACACGATTTTGAGCCAAGGAAGGAAAACAGAGTAAATTTGGCAAAGATTTGCTGGCGATGCACATTATTTCCCTGGCGCTGCTCATTAAAAGTGCGCTGTGCACCTATTGCAGTTTGACAGTGTAAATTTGGTCTGGTGATGCGCATTAAAATGGTGCTGCACACCTGTTAGTGAGCGTTGTGCATCTATTGGAGAAGCCCGAATTGCCTCAAATCGCCTCCAAATTTCCTAAAAAATCATTTGATTCCTATCCCAAGTAAGTATATCATTCTTCCTTGCTTTGAAGAGTAATGTTTAGCTTCCTTTAGAGCAAACCCTAACTAATTGTCAAACACTAAACCCTAATTAATTACTAAACTTCCTCTCACAAGTTATCAAAGGTAGTTGTTGTTCTCTCTTACTCCATTCATATTGGGTTTTCCAAGTCACATTCCCTATTCCCTAATCATCAAAGTTCACTCCCAAAAATCCCACTCTCATTTACAAAACCCTAGCCCTATTACACTATTCCCAAACCATAACTCCCAAATCAATCCATCCCACTACACCTACTTCACTATCAAACTTTTATTTCACATCCTCAACACCATCCACTCCCCTCATTCCCCAAAAGAAACCCAAATTCCTACTCCCCCAAGCATTCACTTCCTCATACACATTACTTACCTTGTATTTTTAAAATCTCTTCATACTCATCTTGTTATCACTATAATCCCTCATCTTACATCACCTATCACATTATCAAAAATCCATGGAGGGAGACATAGACTATGAGAGGGAGGAATAAACTTTCAGTGATGCTTGCAGAGAAGCACATGTGCCAAGAAAGCCACACAAAGGGGGAAAGATCATACGGGAGGAACCTATCAGTCTTACAGAATTACTTGCTTGTCCTCTTGCTATATCTAGTTTCAGACATCAGTATTGCTATGAGTTTTGTGAAATGGTGGAGAGCGTAAAGTTTCATCATGTGCTTGCCCGGTTGTTTGTCACCCATCTACATAATGGCCAAGTGAATCTTGCTAGTGTCTGCTTCACCTTGTCACCTACCACCATTTCAGAAGCAATAGGCATCCCCAATGTAGGTGAGCAATGGAATAAAGGACAATATGTGGACAGAGAACATTATGAGCCTTACATTAAGGCTGGATATCACAACAAAATTAGCAGAGCATTTCCCTTCAAATACTTAGAGAATAGTTTTTCCCTCTCATGAAGCTTATTATCAAATATTTCACCTGTGAAAGAAGGTTTTCCTGCTTGTATGCATATCATATCAGGTTGTTGATGCACTTTACTAGGGTGAGGATGATGAACCTCCCTTACTTTATATACAGGAACATTGAGAAGATGGCCCACTATGTTCAAAGAAAACCTTTTCCTCAGCAACTCAACATCATTTACCACTTCCCATTAATTAAGATTGTTGTCTTGCACCAGCTAAACTTGTTGAACATACCATTGGAGACCTTTATTGCCCATGAGATGTTCAAAGGCCCTAAGGTTTCATTAATGCCTCAGGAGGAAGGAGGACCATCAGGACAGCTAGGTGTCCATGAGACCGAGACTACAGTTGTGCCAGTATTGTTACTTACGAGAGAGGCACAAGGAGTCTTTTTGCTGCTGCTAGGCAAGTACTATCTCCAACAGGGTTGGAAGGGGTCTCACCTTCTTCACTAGATTACAGGAAAATGCTATCTCAGCCAGGGGTGGAAGGGGATTTGCCTTCTTCTCCATCTATACAGGTTGGCCAATAGTCAAAGAGCATAGATAAAGGGAAACAAAAGATCCATGAAGAGGGCCCTACTGAAGGCAAGACAGGGATTTTATTTTGATTGAGGAGGATGTCATTGACTTGGGCTCTCAAGGCTCAAGAATCAAGGACATGATTATCAAAGAGAAGGAGGCTGAAATAAAAACCTTATTAGTTAACCTTGATAGAGCTAAATAGGTCATCAACTACCTTGAGCAAGAAAACAAGCAATTAACTGACAAGTAGGTTATTATGGAGTTGCAAATGATTAGAGAAGAGAGGTAAGAGGCAAAGAAGGCAAAGGTCAAGATGACCTCTCTTGAGCAAGAAAGTGAAAATTACCAAGAAAATTGGATAGAAAGAGTGAACATTCACTCAGAGAAGCTACTTGAGAAGGCCAATAAAGAGAATAAAATGCTACGCCACATGGCCTATCACTATTTAACCCGGAACAAGATTTGCAATTCAAGGGCAAAGAGGCTAAAAGCTAAGTTAAGGAGTGCCTTGAGGAGCAAGAAAAAACATGACAAATCAAGATCTTGGCTGAAGCATCATTGGCCCAACAAAGCACCTAACAAGGATTCCTCGTGCCAAATTTCAGGAAATTTTGAGCAATTTTTGTCATTTTTGAATTTTGAAATTTGAAAAACGGGTTTTTCCAATATGCAGTGGTGCTGCGCTTTTCATGGGGACATCCTCTTGCAAAATGGCTTACATATTTGGAATCAGCATGGAAAAATAAGTCAACTCAGAAATATTGAGAAATTTTGGACAAGGTCTTTGTCACCAAAAGGGCAAAAAACACCCAAAAAGTGCCCTCTCTGCCACGTTTTTGCCACACAGGAAGCAATCTTGGGAGAATCAAACTTTGGAGGGGAAAATGAGCTCCAAATCAGAAAAATCAAATTGTTCCAAAAACTAGACAGGCAGGGCTTTCCAACAAGCCAACTTGCACTTGATTTGGACATTGGTAAGGCCTCAAAAACTGGCCCTAAAAAGGCACTATGCATTAAACTAGTTTTGTTAGCGTTGCCTAAATTTCTAGTTTTTTCCTAGTTTTCTTGGAAATCAACTTTTTCCTCATTCCTTGGTAAATGTATGCATGGTAAATGAAGAAATTGATGTAAATATGGATGAAAAATACCTCATAGGGTAGATACATCAAGTTTCAAGTGGTTTTGATGATCAATGAATTGGTTTCCTAAGTCTTAGAGGCAAGCTGTTCCACTACCTACTTTTGTGTTCCTAGTTTAGATATGGTTGAGACCATTCCTCTTCTCATGGTTTCAACCCCGGTAGCTAGCTTGAGTAGTTTCCTTACCTATATCATGTACTTTTTGATTCATTTGTAAAGGTTGGACTCTTGTGGAAGCTCTGAACTCTATTATATATCTCTACAACAGTTTGGCAAGGAATAAAACTAGGTTTCACAACTATTTTTGTGGGATTCTCATGATAGTGAGTTTATGTATTGTTTCTTATTTTTAATGAGTTTTTCTTATGTTTTATATGTATCCAAATCTATCTTTCTCTTCTAAAACTAAATGAATCAAAGTGAATAGACAAAATACACTGCTGTGCTTTGTCTTGGGAATGCATTTGGTTTTCAATGTTTTCAACTGTTTGAAGAGGACTCATAGTTTCTTTATTCCCTCCTCAACTCCTTAGCTATCTTAAACTACCATCTAAATCAATTTCTAGTACATAAACCCTTGTCTACCTCATCCCACAGAATATGACTGTATCCTTGAGTTGATTTCCCAGACCCAATCTGCCTTCTCCAATTGATCAAGCAACCAAACATAAAAAACCAAACAAGATTCTTTGAGATATTATACCTAGCCTAAAATCTATATTTAATTCAGTCATCTCAAGTCATAATTGCAACCATCCTAATTGAGATTGACAAGGAGAGAGCCCTCTCCCGACTTGGTAGGGCTAGCAACCAGGTTAAGCATGGTTTGTAGCTACCCTATGATTGCCTCCCTTCAGCTTGAGGTCGATCTAGGCTCTAACAGAAACCTTGTTTGTCTATTGTGACTTTGTGTTCTTCTGCAACCCCTTTGGGCATTCTCCCACTGTAGGTGGGATATCTCTCCCATGCCACTGACTATGTGAGAACTTAAATTCATGAAGGTCTTAGTTCCCTGGAAGTTGACCTTTAATACATGCACCTGATGTCAATCCTTTGAGCGTCGGGAAAGGTGATAGTGACTAAGGAGGTGACTTCTGGGATGTCAGTAGTGGAAACAACAAGGGAAAAAGGCATAACAAGAAGTGACAGGAAATGATTCAAACTTCATCTATAGCATTTCTAAGCTTGGTGGGAAGACAATTATGGGGTATAAATTCTTCATGGTTCACAGATCGTCTCGATGGTGTGTACAACTTCATTGGTGTGCCCAGGATGCTATGATTGTTGGACCTTTCCTAAATCATCTCTTTGTTTGTTCATCCTCTCTCATAACTTGCTAATCTAATTTCTATAACTTTCTAGCAACTAAGTGTTAAATTTCTGTTAACTATGCTAGATCTTACCATATTGTTTCATTAGTTTTCCATTCTATCGGGGGACATCTTTAATCATGGCTATCTTATTTCTTAGTACCATTCCCTACCATGAAATGTGATTTCATTGGGGATTTTGGGGTAGAGGTCCTTAGTGATGGCCTCAAGGTCAACCCCAGGCTCAAAACACTGCAACCATATTCCATTCTTCTATCCCTTCGAAAATCAAAGAGAAAATTTCGCAACTCGAAGCCTTAACTACAAATAACTGCTAAGCGTACTCTAGTTTTAAAATACAAGGAAAGGTAGCCAATTTGGTTCCTAACCCTAGTCATACAAGGGAATGATGACACCAATATCTTAATTCCATTACCCTCCATTTGAAAATGAAGATGTTTTTGGGTAGGGTCCTGAAAGCAAAGCATGAGGACCACAATGACATTATCTTTTGTCTTAATGAAATTCAACGAGTCCAATGCCACCAATGCTCATGTCTTGTCATCTTAGATGCTCGTTTGGCCCACTTAGAAGGCCATCTACCATGTAGCCTCAAGCCTCCAAATCCAATAGTACAAGTGGCCAAGATCGACCCTGATTTACTTCATGAGATAATTGATGCTTCATCCAACCTCTCATCTGATGTTTTTTACTTTTAGTAGGATAGTTTCATTCAACAGTTATGTATCTAGTAGTGATCGGGATTTGAATTTTGATATATCTAGACTAGGACATACTAGAAACTTGAACTACAAGTCAACTTATTCTAGGATGTTTTTGACTGATAAAATGTAGCCCTTTGTCAGTTCTTAGTAGTTTTAATTTACCTTGTGGTAGACCGCAACAAGACTCAATATAAATAGTGATGTTTAGTTTTGTATGATGATAATTTAAGGCAACATAAATCTTAATTAACAAAAAAGAAGAAATTGGTTCATATTCATAATCATGATATTTCAAATTTCATGCTTAAATTTAGTTAATAACCATATAAAGGCTTAGTACTCATAAGAAACTCTTTTTCTAAGGGACATATATATATATATATATATATATATATATATTATATATATATATGGAGAAAAAGGGAAAATATTATAAAGCATGTTAAAGAAGACTACCATACACATGTATATGTCACCTATATATATTAAGAGGGTTTTAATAGAATTAGAAATAAGAATATATCTATATATTAAAATTGTAAAATATAAATAAATCATCTTACCATATAACTTAATAATAATAGTAAGTCACATTCATAACCATAATAACCATTATATTTCAGAACATCATGTTTAAATTTAATTAGTAAACATATAAAAACTTAATACTTACAACACTCTCTCCATATAATATATATATAAAAATTAAAAAATCAAAGTTAAAATCAAATAAAGTTTATAAAACATATAAAATGGCTCTATGTATTATGAGGATTTTAATAAATTAAAAACACATATTTTTTTTTTTTATATATAGAGATGTTTTTTTTTAGGGAAAAATCATAATTTTCATTGATAGACAGGCTTGAAGAGGCCGATGCCAACAACAAAAATATAAATATATCATGCGAGAGAAGGCTTTTATCAACAATCTTATAGTCATATAAGATAAAACATATAGAGTTTGGCGTGGAGGGATTTCAAAGAATAAATAGAGATTTATAGATATTATAACAAAAAACAAAACCATGTTCATCGTAAAGTGCATAAAAGATATCATCAGTCCTATGCTTCTTCCATCAAAATTCCATCTAGGAATGACCTATGGTAGTACTCATAGTGTTCATTATCATTCTTCTTTGTGATATGCCATGTTCCCAAAGGTTGTTATGCACCCACTTTGGATAGTTCATCAACATTGAAATTTCTCTCATAGTAAATATGACAACATGTGATATGATCAAAATTTATTTTTAAAACATGAACTTCCTCCAAGATAGGTATGAGCGTGTGCATGTGGCACATATATGTTTCATTAAACTAACTTATAACAATGAGAGTCGCCAAATATTTGTAACTTCCAACTCCCTCTTTCTAATGCGAAAATGAGTAATAAATTGAGGCTTAAGAGTTCTGCATAGTAATTGGTGTCGGGCTGTAAAAAGGGTCTTTTTCACCTCTATTTACCCCACATTAACTTATCAATCCAGGAATGATTTGTTATCTCAAAGAGTGTACTCAGTTTGAGGCTGTCAGTTGTCAGAGTAATGCTAGTAGTATACTGTTCAAAATACAAGAGTAAACGGATGCTTAAAACAAGATCTACTTACAGCAAAGCACTTTAAGACTTAAATCATGAATTCAGAAAAGTAAGAAGATTATCAGTCAAGGGTACAGTAACAATAACTCATCCCTCTGTAAACTGATGTAACTAAAGATAACCAAGGAACATATCATCAACCCGGGAACGAGACAATGAATGTCAATGCTCACTACAGTTTCAGAGCGTTCTGCATACCAAAGCAATGATAACGCAAATAACAGGAAATGGAACAACAACTAGGAAATGAACAGCAAAACCTTAGTCTACAGAAATAAGTGCAGAAATCATATCCTACAGAAATCAGATAATAATCTTTACTCTAAGAATAAATCAAACAACAAATGGAAATAGAACGACAACTGGTTAGCAATGAAATATAGAACATCACTTAGAGCCAAATGTAAATGTACAATGAACCAGAATGAATAATGCACACGAAACGCTTTAATATTAAGGGAAACAATAATTTGACTTCGATACCATGAATATCAATCTCAGTTACAAAGAATAACGATTGTAATTTGTAATGGAACAACAATGTCAGTTGAACAACAATTGCGATTAAGTGTAAAACATGGATGAATACAGTAATACCAACTTATGAATGTTTCAACATGGTTACTTTGCAATTGAACAACAGTAGCATTCTGTAAGGACTAGTGATGAGCCCCAAAAATGGATAATTATATGGGCTCATTCAGCGTCCTAATTCGACTTAATCCACCATTCTCATTAGTTTATTGCATGTTTTTTATTATATTTATGATAATAGAGTGAATTGGGTTAGTCATTATGCCAATAAGTCTAATGTGTGCTTTATGCAGCCTTTTTGGTCAATTTGGAGACAAAATCAAAGGTTTAAATGAGCACTTGGTAGCCAAATTCGTGGAGAGGATTTGTAGGAAGGTGTCCCCTTCCTTTATGGGCCCTTACCTCGAATTCTCCACCATCAGCTCGGAGTTCAAGGGCCACCAAATCAATTATCACAAGGGTAGCCAAGCAAGTCAAGTAGGACTACTGTTAACTGCAAGTTTTGGGCAGCTGAGTCCCTAAAGTTTAGGAGGACTGTTGGGGTCCTCAATTTGTATAAATAAGAAGGCTTAGGGCCTCATTTCAGTTAGTCACTTTGTAGGTAGAAGTTAGCTAGTCTGTAGTTCGGTTTTCAGTCATTTTTTAGGCAGTAGTTTAGCTCTCCATTTCAGCACATTTTCAAGTTTTCCTTGTGGACAATGTAACTATTCTTTTGATCAATAACGATGAATCCAGCTTTGCACCAGCTCTAATCTCTCTTAGGAGGCTGTAGCTCTTGGGGTTGGGCCCATCTCAAGTGCCCAATACCTCCTTTGTTTACTTTCATGTGTCTTTGCTGCATTCTTAGAATAAAATCTGTTATTTAGATTAAAATATTACTTTGTTACTTAGGTCATTTTTGATGATTAAAATAGCTTTTCATGTTCAGATTTACTTGATAGATTAATCATAGGGAAGATCTTCAGAAAAATGCTACCAAGCACCTTGGATCTCACCTCCCCCTCAGTGTAATCATGAGATGGGACCAAGATGACCTTGCTGCCACCAAAAACGTTGTTTTGCTTTGTCATGCAATCCTTAGTGTTGGAATTCTCATTTGCAGACGCTGATATTAGTTGTGTTTAAATGCTTCAATTTATGATTGCTTAGTTGCATAGTTATTTCACGTATTCCATTTCGAATAAACTTCTGTTCATTTCCTTTTGCTGTTACTTAGGTCAGATTAGAGTGAAGTAACTAGGTCATAGGTTTTCTAAGTGTTTGTATGTTCAGTTTGACAAATAACTTGCAGAGCGCCTATCATACTTCTCCATTTGCCCATACTCCATCCAACCTACCTGCTTCATCCTCCATTTCAGATCCTTGCCTTACCTTTGCCACGTTCCCTCACTTTGAATGATCTAGGTGGATGTTGGTGGCCACCCACCTATCCCATTTGGACCCCCACAATTGTCTCTTTCAATTTTTTTAGTTTCCATAATTGTAGCACAATTTACTATTTTTAGCAGTTTTTTTCGGGTCCTGAACTTCTGGAGCCGTTTTGAGGCCCTAAACGACGTTTTTTGGAAATCTGGGGGAAACATGGGTACATGGATCGATGTTGCCCTTCCCAAAGTGGTAGTTCTCGGATAGACCTTTCTAATGAGCTATCATACGCATCAAACGAAGATCGTATGCCAAAGTTATGACCCCAGGAAATTGATGTACCAATTTACCCAAAACGGGGCCCACAATTTGGCGTTTCATCTTCTAAGGGTCGGTTTTGGAATGTGAAGGGTTTTCCATTGTTTCTCAATAATAAATAGGCCTTCGAGCCTCATTGTAACACAAGTTCGGAACAATTCAGAGACATGTAGCCGCACATCTCTTCTCAGAGATAAGCTAGCATCGTCCTAGCTGGTTTATTTCCAATACTGGTTGTAAGCATATTTCGGTATTTTCCATTAATGAAATGAAGTGTTATTTCCGTTGCATCTCTTTATTTATGGTTATCGCATCTCTGTATTTATGGTTATCTCTATAATATATTGCATTCCTATTTAAATCCGGATCAGATCCAGACCTAAAATTATCGCCAGATGCAGCATGGGGCGAGATCGGTAAGAATTTTTGATTTTATGATTTTTTTGGATCTTTCAAATATAATGATGCAATTTGAAAAATATATTTTTTGATGAGATTCAAATGACTGATATGATGATCATGCTCCAGATATTGGGCTAGTGCAGCTAGATGGACTCCCGCGGCACAGACGATGCGGCCGAGGAGCCGAAGAGGCGGCTTCTGAGACGGAGAGGACTCTACACAACGTCCAGCGACACCTGACTAAACTGAGCTGTCGAGTATTGATGGCTGCTATAGAGGACCTTCTGAAGGATATGCAGCGTCATGTGGTTAGGATGCCACGTGACTGGGTTCGCACTTTTCGGCGTGTGGCCAATGCTATAGTGACCTACTTGGCCGCTCATCCTGAGCCGGGGCATTAGATATGCCGGATATGATTATGGGCATTTGTGTCCCAATTTTGTATATTTTTGGACGACATATATACATTCAAGACACTTTTATGATTATATATATATATACATACAGTTTTGACTTTTTGATGCTTTGATTTTATGATGAATGATTGATATGCCAGTCTAATGCTTGATTAGCGATAGAATCAGCTAACCAATTATGAGATCTTGGAATGTGCAAATAATTAATATAAACAAATGATCTTTGCAACAACCTTACTCTTAAATACTGCCGATATAAACATGGATCCCTTACCCGATAAATGTTATTTAATTGGGACACTATCAATTGAGAATCGAGATATACTACTAACGAGTCGATCCCATAAGAGATTGCCTCAGATAGTAAATTAACAATGGCAGTATAATCAGCCATATTATTCGAAGCGGGACCAATGCATACGCCTCTTGATACCATCAATTGACCAATTGGATAATAAAGTACCCAAGCTGTGGAAGCGAGATTCCAAGTGTGCCGACTAGCACCATCGGCGAACCCAAAATAGACCAAGTCATCCATCAACACCTGCAACAGTAGACCAAAAAGTGTTGACATCACGAAG
>APFE031143441.1:130029-144072 GCA_000404065.3 Pinus taeda | reverse complement strand
CTCTTCTTAGAGATAAGCTACCATCGCCCTAGCTGGTTTATTTCCATTTCTGGTTGTAAGCATATTTCAGTATTTTTCCATTAATGAAATGAAGTATTATTTCCGCTGCATCTTTTTGTATATGGTTATCTCTGTATTTTGTTGTGTTCCTGTTTAAATCCAGATCATTGACCTACTTTCCATATTGTTGTGTAGCATTGCCTTATCTATCCTTGAACAAATCCAACCGTCCTTATCACTCCTCAGCTCCATCCACCAAAACCTGGACCTTATCACACCATTATCTCACCTCCATACCCACTCCTTCATCTTTCTCCCTCCATCCATCCTCCAAAATCCTATTTCTGAACATCCTGTAGAAAATTACAGACACCCTGTAGAAATTCCAGAACATCCTGTAGAAACCCTGCAGACTTCTTGTAGAAGGTCACGAAAGTGGTCTCTTGATCGCCAAACTTTGTGAAAATCTCTCGAAGGGTTCTAGGGACCCCTTAGGCCCTCTCTAAACCTTCCCAACCTCCTGCAAGCATTTTCTCTCACCGATCCGCCTCTTCACAGTCAAAAACAGTGAAAGCACATGCATGATAATTCTGACAACTTATTCAAAAATACAAAAAGATGTTTTCTTCAGATAGTGATAACTTAGACACATGCATTTTACCTCCCTAGAAGTCAATGGCATCTCTTTCAGTAGCTTGCATCCTCTTTTTCGCATCAGTAGGGCTAGCTGGTAAAATTAGGGTTTGCTAGGGTTTGCATTTCCTTTCAGCTTTTCAGTTTCTTTCTGCAAGTAGATTAGCTTCCTTTGAGTTAGCTTTCATCCATCAGTTAAAAAGCTTCTTCTCAGAGCTCATAGAAGTTGGCTTAAGCCCGTAGTGGACTTGTGCCAGCTGACCAAGTGATAGCTGCGGCAAGAGCTAGTACTTATGCATACATCACTGTCGCTTCCAAGTTTGTTACGAACTATCAGGTTGATAAAATTAAAGAAGGGAGTCCTAGGAGTTGCAGCATTATTGCTGCAATACTGGGGACCACCAACTAGCAATGTTATATCAATGATTAAATGAACAATATGACATTCCTGTCATAGAGAACAATATTACTCAGTCGAACATAAATCAAATATAACAGATTCGTGATGTAAAATAACAAGACACATCAGATTACCGAACAAAGCTGATAATGGAAACCACGCACGAATTTAAAGATAATGGTACAGGAGCAAGTGTTCCACCAGGGCCGGGCCCTTAGCCTCTAGGGACACACCACTTGAGATTATTCTAGGATCAAAGATAGAACAACAACCAGATTTATATTAAAGCATAAAAGCAAAGTTACAATGGATCACTTCTCAACGAGAGTCGATGATCAAAGTTTCAAATATAAGGAGAAATTACATAAGAATAACAACAGATCGACCCCCGAACTAGTAGTGCTACCCCTTTTTATAACAACCAAGCAGAGATATCAATGATGCAAAAATAGTTAAAATAGCGATCCCTCAGGATCAAAGGATCTTGAGGGATTCACCAAACTGTTAATTCCCAGTTATCCATTTGTTCTCTTGCACCGATTCGCTATCTCCTTTTCCTTTCCTTGGCTGATACACTTTAATTTGGATCACCCTATTTGCATGTGGTTCCCTGCCAAAGGGACAACAATTAAATTTACCTTGTCTTTTTCTTTGGGACGACAAGCTTTCGTTTTTCCCTTTTCCTGCATGAGAAATGACAATTATTAGTAGTTTTGTGTCGCGTATAAATCCCATAGATTTTGTCATGATTTCTTATTATCTACCTAGTTCATGATGTAAAGAGGTTATGAGTTTTAAAGAAAATATGACAAAATAATCAATAAAAACATACCTTCTTCAGTACTCCACAATTGGAGCCCTGACCCAAACCACATTTGAGCTTAAAATAGTGGTTTTAGTTTAAGAATAATATTGCACTGCCCCCACAGTTACCTCCCACTTGGGAGGAACCATCAAAGTATGCCAAGGGGTGAAATTTGTCCACTTGTTCCTTAGTAATTATTTTTAGCCTATGACTAGGTTCTTCATTAGGAATGAGCTCATAGATTGTAATCAACTATACAATTACTTTGCCAGGGCTCATTTATTTCTCTTGAGATATAAGTTTGTTTCAGAAAAGCCAAATTCCCCAACTGATAATGGGCCGGAGATTCCTTAACTTCTTTGGATTTACTGAGGTACACCAATTTTTCCATATGTCCTTGTAAGATAAACCTTGCCAAACCAAGCCCATAGATAGGGAATTTTGAACTGAATTGAAAATATGGCTAGAAAAAGAGCATGAAAAAAACAAGGGATCAACAGATTCTTTTGCAACTATGCACAGGGGACAATAGCTCAGACCGGAAAAGCTCCTGTTTTTGATATTATCACCTGTAGGAATTTCAATTGCGAGAAGACACCATTGGAACAATCTAGATTTTACTGAGCATTTTAGTTTCTAGATTAATCCACTACTAGGCAAGTTCATCAAGCTCTTTATTAGCTATGATGAACATCTAGCTCGTTTTTATATACATAGATGTTAAATGTATATATAATATAAATAATATTTTAAAGAACCAACATAGATCCATATTAACTGTGGATCCTCAAGTTTTGCAATAAAAAATAGGTTTGCATATCGAGAGATTTGATCTCTGTTGGGGATTGATAGATCCAAAGTTTAAAGATTTCCGACTTGAAAGGTTTTATACCTCTTCACACTTCATATATTAGACTTGGAGTTAAGATGGATCTATGTTGGTTAATATTATGACATACTATAAAGGAAATGTGTAAATCAAGTTATGCTGAAAGTAGAGTTGACATGTGATATTTAAAAAGCACATATTAACACGAAAATATGTTTTAGTGTAAACCATAAATAAAATATTTCACTATTCAGTAACATGATTTTATATCAACCTCATATAAAAAGGTGAAGTAATTGAAAACAAAAATTTAGTATATATGCACGGTCTAGTTTCAAAAAGATGTGCAATTCAACTTTTTAAAGAGAGAGATAAAGTAGGTGTGTGATTCAACTTTTTAAAGAGAGAGATAAGGTAAGTAAAAGTGAAAAATTCTTATGTTTACATTTTCTAATTTGAGGAAAATGTATAATATTTTTCATTGTTTAAAAATATTTCAATCAAGACATAAAATAAAAAAATTGAATATCCATTAATTATATATTTTTGTGCCAAGAGGCACTCTGTAGCCAGTGTGGTAGAGATGTTGTAATGTAATGTAATGCAAATTTCATGTAAACATTTTTAATCAGTCAAAATAAATAAAAAATAACCCTAGTTTAAACATTTTCACTTTGTCAAAATAAAATAAAAATAAAATTAACCCTACTTTAAAATAAAAATAACTTTAAACTAAAATAATAAGGTAAAATTGACTTGGTCAAGTTACCAATGGTTTTTGACTATGAGAACCTGTGTATTCATGTGGAATATAGCCTATTTAAAGGAGGAAATCAAATCAGCCTACATGCATCCTAACTCTGGGTATACCAAGAGCCTAGAGGGATCAAATCTCCTAAGATGCAATCCTCTTTTAGAGTGAAAAGAGTGCTCTCACTTTGCATAGTTATTGCTATGAGACATCATTGGCCTGTGCAGAATGTACATGACGATCTGCAAGAGAGAAGATATGCTTTTAAACTACTGCCAGCGTTACATTATGATGCAGGAGCATCAAAACCATTTTTTTCATTGTAAATATGTGATTAAAGGGGGTGTGACAATTTTTAATATTTTATTAATTAATTTGTTATTTTTAATAAAATAGGAGAAAGTGACGATTTTGTAAATATTAATGAGGGAGTCTAAGTTGGAATTAGTTTCGTCTTAGGGATGAGAATCTATCTTTTAGGGATGTTGAGAGATTTAGGGATTTGTTGAGATACTAAGGGGATTTAGCATTTAATTTAATGATATTTTCAAATTGTATAAATAGAAGAAGTTTTTGAGAAAAAGATAGAATAGGAGTGTGAAAGAGATACCCTGTGTGAGAGGTTCTGGGTGGGAGCCTTCGGTCAGTTGTAAAGGGCCATTAATTCTGATTATCTGGCCAACACAAATTTGTAAGTAATTATTTGTTTTAATTCATATATATACAGATTTTATGTTTATGATTGTGAAATCACTGTCAAGGTTGAGGATTTGCAATTGATTGATAGATATAACCTGTGCGTTAATACCTGCAAGCGCTGTTGATTTTGATGTGATGATATGGTCTGTGCGTAAGGCCATTTGGGACGTCTGCTGTTGAAATTCATGTGATATATATGTAATCTCTGTATTTTGAGTAGGGACTGTGATAGTATACGGTTTAAATCCGCGTAAATTTCCAGATTCAACAGGAATCATACCCGTGACAGTTATATATATATATGGTTGATTGAATACTGGCTTGCGTGGGCTCCGTTCTCATGGCAGAGTTATAACCCGTGTATTTGAAACTGTGGACTAAATTCTGGCAGAGTTATAACCCGTGTATGTGCGTAGATGCGTGGGTAATGAGCAGTGGTGGCTTATCTTTGATTCGCAGTGCAGTCTTTGGGTCGGAGAGGATTGAAGGTTTAGGGTTCATAGGATCTTTATTTCCGATTATTTTAGTTGCAGGAGTGGGCAGAGTGTTCGGGGATTTTGAGCTCGGAGTTCAGCTGCCGGTTTTCAGGTTGCTTTCCAGATTGTTGGAAGCTCTGGTTTGGTGTCTTTAATGGCGTGTGAGAAATGAAGGATTGAGACCACATGGTGCTATCGAAAGGGTTGAAATTATGTATTTTGTGAAGGTATAGCTGTGCGTATAGTGTGCGGTTATAATATTCTCATGTGGGGTGCGTTCAAAGTTCTGTGTGCACATTTTATATGCCTTGTTTCCATTTATGAAATAGTGAGTAAATAAACAATTGCAAGAAGGCGGAATTATTATAAATTGTGTGAACAGGAGTTAATTGTGTGGAGGTTGATGGTATGCGCGCGGGTTCTTTAATCTTGGTTAACTGTGCGCACAAAGACGTCAGTATGTAGTGAATTTCAAGCTCATTTCCGAGGACAACAAGTGAGAAGAAAATACAAAACGCCTCTGTGGACTGTTGGAGTTCTGGATAAAGCTATATTACGGTGGCGGAGAAAGGGTGTTGGGTTGCGTGGAGTTAACCTTGAGATTCCTGAACGTATTGAGCTGGACGATGAAATGATGATGACATTCTGAAGGTTTTTAGGAAGCAGAAGGTGAACTTGGCATTTGATGAAGTCAAGATCGGTGAAATGCGAATATTCAGGAGCGATATATGACAATCAGCTGTTAGCAATGAATTAATAACCAGTCTTGTTATTACGCGTATATAGATATGTAACAGTTAAACCTCAAGGCGCTGCGTGCACGGAGTTAACCATAGTCAACAGGAGTGTATTAAATACAAGTCTGTCCAGAATTGCATGCGTTGACATATTGCGTATGGCGTAAGTGTTCGGATGCTGTTATGTATATCCAGACCGATTGTATAAGAGGGAGCAGCGTATACTTCAGAGTGAGTCTGGAGTTTACATACGAACCATAATGCAACAGAACGAGGACCAAGTTTGGGGAGCGATTAATACCACTTACAACCTGTATGTGCGGTCAATCCGTGATAATTCCGCGTGTGCAACTGATATATATATTTGACTAATCCTGTCTACGGTGAACCAGAGCTTAGGAATAAAGACCGGCCAGTAACCTGCGCAATTACCAAAGACTGCTGCGGATATGCATTGCCCGTCATTTGACATATGTTCACGGTTGTGAAGAAGGCTGGAGGAGCAGAGACCTGTTCCCGGTGTAGTCATATTTATATGGCAGCGGCGATGGTAAAATTACGTTTATAAGTTGTGTTATTTGTAAATGAACTCTGGTCCATTAAAAGGTAATGCGCACTCTTTGAATATGAATATAGTAATATGTATGTTGATATTATGAGGAAGAATTCAATTGTGAACTGGGCAATTCCAAGCATAGGTTTAGAAGTCAAGAAGGTTACGCTATAATGGAAAAAGCTTTTACATGCATGAACTAAGGAAGATCCTGGTAGTTGTAGCCTGGGAGAGGCCTGGGCTTGGGTCATCACATTAACTGAACCGAGACCTCCGTTCCATTATGTCATGCATTCGCCTGTCTAAAAAAGGGCTATTATATAGCAGAACGTTCACACAAGTCCGCTTGATTGTCTGACATGGTTTCAATATCAACTTTATACATATCTATATATTCCATATATAAAGAGATATTTATTTGATTTTTAAATGTTAACCGTAAATGAAATATTCAAATGTTTGTCTTAAATAAAATATTTTTTTTTTATATCAACTTGGTATAACTCAAAAATAAGGGTGTTGTGTGTGAGAGATGCTTTCTACTTCTCAATATGAGTGGGAAAAATGCATTTAAAGATATAATAAAAAAACATTTTACGTGGATATTAGTATGAAGGGGATGCAAACTAGATAAAATTTTTATTAGGACAATATGACCATCAATAAAATATTGCAATGTAGTCATTATGTTTGGGGGCTATATAGCCTAGTATGTGAGAGATGTTGTAGTGGAATGTTAAATGAACGAGATAGTAGGTTTAAAATTAAATGAAAAAAATTAATGTTCGATCCATTACGAACATTAAGAGATAGATGTCGTAATGAAGGTTTAGATCAAATAATAATAATGATGATGATAATAATTAACATCCACTAAAACCCATATGGTCCACTGTAAATTTGTTGAATTCAATTTTTTAAGTTGCAATTTCATTTATATTGATGAAATTGATTCAGATTCATGAACATATATTTAAAAAATCATTTTTAAATTTAATTAATAACCATATAAAGATTTATAACATTTTTTTTAAAGTTTTGTATATATAAATTTATGCTATATATATCACATTAAAAATTTATAATAAAAAATGTTATAAAACATGTTTTTTCTTTAACCAAAACATTATATTTGTACTAATAAAAAGAGAGTGCAAGATTACAAATTGGTTGGAGTGAGGATGAAGAATCCAAGCTGGAAGCCTCTCCATGAAAACTAAAACTAGATAGCCTCAATCATTATTTGAATCTATACAAGAATTTTATATCAATATGCCAAACTTTCCAAAATGTGCCTACTAAATAAAAAACATTTGAATTACATGCACTTGTCAAATAACAAAATTAGTCCCGAATTTTTCCATTTTCTAGTCCATGAGCTAGGTTAGACTTGCCATGGGATTTGTCATGGGAGATATCCCATGTTGAAGTGAGAGTTCAAACATAAAGGCCCCACCCCCCTCCTTTGCAAGATTTGTTGGCCAACCTGTCTACCTATTTATTAAATCTTCTTAAAACATGTAAATTGACTGAAATTTATTGATTAGTCCTTGAATTTGAGATACAACAAAAACTAATTACACATACTTGGGCTTGTGATCCATGACCGAAGCTATTATAATATTCCACAAATCCCCAATTACAATGTTTTTTTTCAATTAATTGACTTTGAGAAATCTTTAATCTTTGAAACAAGGCATAGAATTCAACCATATTATTAGTCGGGTGGCCAATACTCCATTCACACATATTCTACTTTTGGATGCAAGGTTCAAAAATTAAGCCCCCAATCCCCCCACCCCACCACCCTAGGATTTCCTTTTGAGGTGTTGTCAAAAAGCAAGAGAAAATTATTCCTTGACACCTACCAATAATTAAACTCCTCTTCTAACATTCACAATATCCATTTTTTCATTGATGTCTTCATAAATTTTGAGGAACTCAATGCATGAAGACTAATTATCATTGTCCTAATCAGATTATAAAGCATATTAAAGAAAAATGTGATACACATATATGCATCACTATAAATATTATGAATATTTTAATAGAATTAGAAATAAGAATCTCTCTCGCTCTCTTTATATATATACATATATAAAGAACCATCTAACCATGTAAATTAAAAGATTCTTTTTTTCTTTAACGAAAACGGTTATATTTTGTATTAAAAGAAAGCCAAATCCTGCTGGCTGGTTACATTCAGGAAGCCCAAGAACAGGCTATCCTCAACATATAGATAGACTAACACCATATCCCC
Source organism: Pinus taeda (assembly GCA_000404065.3). Classification (NCBI taxonomy): domain Eukaryota; kingdom Viridiplantae; phylum Streptophyta; class Pinopsida; order Pinales; family Pinaceae; genus Pinus; species Pinus taeda. The sequence goes on along the minus strand of APFE031143441.1, from coordinate 135,929 downwards.
AATGTTCTGGATCTTCTTAACTCTGTTAGATGAGTCAATTTCCCGAATTTCCCCATGCTTGTGAATACAGACAAACTACTGAAGTAAAAGACAATAATACATGAGAAACAGAATTAAGGGATTGGATCCCAATCTTCAACCCCGTCTCTTATCCGAATGCCAGCAGGAAGGAGGAAAACTTTGTTAGCTTCTGCATCCGCTTCCTTATTATTTTGTCGAAGTATGTGGAAAAAATTCACCTAAAGAAAGGAGCCAACTAGGTTCCTTATTCTGGCAACCACTCTTGCTAACCAAAAGTCCCTAGGGGACATGTTAAACACTAGAATTTGAATCAAGGATTGGGAGTCACAAAGAATAATGGCTTTCTCAATACCAAGATCATGTAAATTTTTAAGGTCCTACAATAGGGCCATGGCATCTCTTTGCATGTTGGTACTATGACCCAAACCCCAGGCGTACCTGTTCTCTATGCTGCCATCCACATTCTTGATGACACCTCCAACCCCAACAATTCTCGGATTGCCTTTGGCAGCCCCATCAAAGAACAAGGAGGAGCTATCATGCTTATGGAGCCACATGTGTAAATCGCCCTCAGACAGCTTGATCTGCCATCTTTCATAATTTTGTATTGTCTCTCATCATCAGAATACTGGAGGCCAAACTTGCTCCCCCATTCTAGTTCTTGAGGACTTAAGGTTTTTTTCCAACTTCTCAAATTTCTCACTGAGAAATTCCTTGAGCAGGCCATTGGCTTTTGACAAAACAAGGTTACCCTTATGTGATTTCTCCTGAAAAATTCTGTGGTTGCGCTCAATCCAAATTTTCCAGAAGATGAATTTCAGATAGGCCAGCCAGGTTGCCTTGAACCAATTGTTTTTGGGGAACTTTCTGGGATAGAGGAGAGCCCAATTAGCAAAGAAACTAGTAATCGAGTTGGGCACACTAACAGTAGATCCCCATGGGGATAAAGCGTCTACCCAAATACTCTTGGCAAACCTGCATTCAATCATTAAATGACAGGCCTTTTCCTCATTTTCCAAGTAGAGTGTACATCTGGAAGGGCCCAGGAAACCTTTCTTTTTAAGCCTGTCCTCTATTAAAATGTTGTTGTGGCACAATAGCCAGCTGAAGAAATCAATTTTTGGCACACATTTTTTCCTCCAAAGTCCTCTCCAAGTCATAGGGAAACATGGAACATGAGGAATTTTTTTGAGCTGTGCATAGCCTTGTGCAACTGTATAAGAACTAGTTTGAGGTCCCCAACCTCTCTTATCTTGTTTTTTGATGTTAAACGGGCTCATTCCTTTTAGCTTAGCTAGCGGAAGTGACCACGCCTGATCTAGAGCATCCAACATTTGAGGTTTCTTCCAGCCTTCCCACGCATTATCCTTCCAACTAGAGATATCCCACAAAGTTTTGATGTTGCTGTTCAAAGTCCAACTTCAAAGCTCAGCGAGCTCTTGGACATCACCTAAGGGTATGCATTCATAATTTTATCGGTCTAGATATTAATAAGCTTGCCATTACCCAGGATCCAAAAGGAATGCTTTTGTATCAGTGGTAAGGCCTGCATGCAAAGCCTATGAATTTGAGAACCTTTAATGATGGGGGTGAGGTCATTCAAGATTCGTAACCTCTGGCCCCTAAAATATTTCTTCCATAGCGCCTTTTGAGCCCAGCTTGGTTTTGGGGCTATTTGTCTCCACAAAATCTTAGCCCCCATAGCGATATTATGTGTCTTCAGGTCTTTGAAGTTCAGACCTCCTTCTAGCAGAGGCTTAGAAATTTTGTCCCAATTGACAAGGGGGATCTTTCTGCCATTTTGCTTGCCACCCTTCCAAAAGAACCTTTGAATTCACTCCTCCATATTCTTGAGGATGTTGGTCGGAGCCAACATGGCAGAGAATTGGAAGATAGGCAGGCTGGTCAGAATAGACTTAATAAGCGTTGTCTTCCCAGTAAGGTTCAACCATGAGAAACCCAAAGTATGAATGTTTTTTCTTGAATTTCTCAACCATTGGGAGCCAATCTTTACTAGAGTTCCTCCTTTGAAAGATAGGAAGGCCCAAATAGATGAATGAGTTCCAAGAATTGGAGCCAGCGAAGCCCAAACATATGTAAGTTGAGGAAAGTTCGCTGTTAGAGATATTCTAGCCATAAAAATGGCATTTCCCTTCATTTAGTTTACTGCTTGAAGTACCATAGAAATCATCCAACACTTTCCTGAATCCAGAGGCAGAGTATACTGAGGCAGTCCCTAGTAGAAGAGAATCATTAGGGAACAATGTGTGATTAATATCCTTGACACCTCTAGCAATCTTAAGACCCATAAACTCTTGCTCCACCTGGAAATTTTCTAAATAAAAGCTCAAAGCTGAAGATCGCAAAACAAAAAGAAGAGGAGAAAGAGGTAGCCCTGGCGAAACCCTCTAGAGGCTTTAAAGAACTCTGCTGATCTTCCATTCACCAGAGGGCCAATCCAGGGCTCAGAGATGCAAGCTCAGACCCATCTAATAAACTCCTAACCAAACCCAAACTTGTGCATCACATCAAAGAAAAAATTGTGACAAACTCAGTCAAACGCATTAGCTAACTATAGCTTGACCACCATACCTTTTTTTTTCCACTGCAGGCTAGAATGAATAGCCTCTTGCATGTGGATTATGTTGTCCATGATCTTCCTACCCTGAAAGAACCCCCCTTGATTTTCAGGTATAATGGAGGGCAAGAGGATCTTGAATCTGTTGGAAATCACCTTTTTTATGAGCTTGTAACCAATGTTACAAAGTGAGATCGAGCGAAACTTGTTAAAAGTGCTAGCTCCCTTCTCCTTTGGGATAAGGGCGAGAAAGGCAAAATTCGTGCTGCCTCCAATTTTCTAGAAGTTTTGAGATTTTGAAACCATTATATGCAGGTCCTTCTTCACTATTTGCCAACATACTTGGTGAAGCTGGCTGTGAAGCCATTTAGACCCGGAGCTTTGTCCGGTTCCATTTCATAGAGCACAACCTTTATTTCTTTTCTGGTAACTTGAGCTTCCAGCTGATGATTCATATTTGAAGAGATCTTAGGGGGGGATAACATCCAAGAACATAGTGTCCTGAATCATTACCTCGACTTCACTATAGAGTGTTTCAAAGTGGGAGAAGGCATCCCCTTTGATACTTGTGAAGTCCTTGTGGGTAACAAGGTCTTCTTTTATTTCATAAATTATGTTGAAGGACCTTCTAGCTTGGGCTTGCTTGTGGAAGAAGGAGGTATTCCTGTCTCCCGCTTTCAACCACAGACTACAGGATTTTTGCCTCCAATATTCTTTCTCTTGCAAACAAGTATTGTGGAATTTTTGCTACAGATTTCTTTCTATGACTATAGATTCCTCTGTGGGGTCCTCCTCTTCCATTTGTAGTTGGTGCTTCTTGAGGGAGGCATGGGCCATCTTCCTTTCATCAGTTGGATTCGGAGAGTTTTAGCCCAGATCTTCAGAACAACCTTTACTCTTCTTATTTTTTCTTCCCATACAAAGAAAGGAGATCCTGTGACAGGCTGATTCCAGCTTTCTTTAACCTTATCCATAAAATCTGGGTGCCTAATCCATAAAGGACTGAATTGAAAAAGAATGGGCCCAAAATTTCTGTGTGCTGAGAGCTCCAGCCTTATGGGTTTATGATCCGAAATGTTGCATGGCAGAATGAGCATCCTAGCTTCTAAACCAAGGAGAAGATAGTAACTTTGAACAAGAAATCTATCTAATCACGTGATCCGGATTTAAACAGGAACACAACAAATTACAGAGATAACCATGTACACAAAGATGCAGTGGAAATAATACTTCATTTCATTAATGGAAAATACTGAAACATGCTTACAATCAGAAATAGAAACAAACTAGCTAGGGCGATGGTAGCTTATCTCTGAGAAGAGATGTGATGGCTACATGCCTCTGAACTGTGTTACAATGAGGCTCCAAGGCCTATTTATTGTTGAGAAACAATGAAAAACCCTTCACATTCCAAAACCTAACCCTAGGAGATGAAACGCCAAACTGTGGGCCCCGTTTGGGGGTAAGTTGGTACATCAACTTCCCGGGGTCATAACTGTAGCATATGATCTCCGTTTGACGTGTACAATAGCTCATTAGAAAGATCTATTCGAGCACTATCATTGTTGGAACGGGCAGCATCGGTCCATTTCATCGGTCCATTTCATGGACCCATGCTGCCCCAGGATTCCCCAAAAAACGTCGTTTAGGGCCTCAAAACGGCTCCGGAAGTTCAGGACCCAAAAAACTGCTAAAAATAGTAAGTTGTGCTACAATTAAGGAAACTGAAAATGCTGAGAAAGACAATGATGGGGGTCCAGGTGGACTTGGCAGGTGGCCACCAATATCCACCTGGATCATTCCTCCCCCCTTAGGAAGCAATGGTCCCCATTGCGTTGAGCTCCTCCATGAGATGAGGAAACTTCTGCTGAACCTGTTTCCTGGTGAACCACTTGCCCTGCTGAAGGAGTTGGCCTGCTTTGACAACTCGGTACAGTTGGATATTCTGTTGGCGAGTGTTCTTGATCTGTGTGTCAATGATCCGATCAGTTGCAGCTTGTTCCATGCAATCTGGAATTAATTCTGTGGGTTGGAGCTGTTCTGCAATGTCGGATGTGTCTAGTAATGGTGGAAAGTATGGCCGAAGGCGGTCCACATTGAACACTGGGTGCAGGCCAAGGAATGGGGGAATGCTGAGCTCAAATGCATTGTCTCCCATAGCCTTAGTAATGGTGTAAGGACCATATCGAAGTGGTCTTAATTTCCGATAGGCTCCAGTAAGGCGTTCCTTTTGCAAATGCAACCAGACTTTGTCGCCCACCTGAAACTTGTGTGGCACCCGATGTTGATCATGTCGCTGCTTGTACTTGGCATTTGATTTCTCCAGAATGTCATGGACCTGCTGGCGAATATGTTGGATACGCTCAATGAAGCTGGTGGCCTTATCTGTTTCGGACTGGACATGAGCTGAATTCATGTGAGTAGCTGCAAGTGGCATGGCCACATCAATGGGGCATAGTGGCTGGAATCCCAAGCCCTGAAAAGGGCTATGGCCAGTGGAGCTATGAAGAGCTCGGTTGTAGCTGTGCTGAACATAGGGGAGGCTCTCGTCCCATGTGCGTGGATGCTTTGAGTTATAAATGTGCAGAATGTGCACAATCATCCTATTGACAACCTCTGTCTGGCCATCAGTTTGAGGATGGAAGGCTGTGGACTTCGTGAGTTTGGTGTCCAGCATTGATCAGAGACTGGACCAAAATGTGCTGAGAAACCGACTATCCCGATCTGAGATGATAGACTGTGGGATCCCAAAGTGCACCCACACTCGTTCGAAGAAGAGTTTAGCAGTGGCTTCTGCTGTGATATTCTTCTTGCAGGCCCATAATGGGCATCTTTGAGAACCTGTCGACGACCACAAAAACATAGTCATTTCCATGCTTAGTGGAAGGAAGGCCTGACATGTAATCCATGGAGATGGATTCCCAAGGTCGACTAGGGGTAGGCAGCGTGGCATAGAGGCCTTTCTTCTTGATGGTCGGTTTGGCAATGGCATAGGCAGTACATGATCTGATTTACTTCCCAACATCCTATCGAAGATTCGGCCAATAGAAATACTTTTGCAGTATTGCCACCATTTTCTCGACCCCGAAATGCCCAATAGCCCGACTGTAGTGTGCTTCCCAAATCATCTTAGCACGCTCGCTTGAAGGAACACAAAGGTGACCCAGGTGGCATAACAGGGCATCCTGAAGGTGGAAATCTGGAACATGCCGACCCTCCAAGAGTGTCTGGTATGTGTGGCTGAATTCTGGGTCGCTTTTGTAGAGAAGTGGCCAATCAGAAGTCTCATGCCCACAAGAGT
>APFE031143441.1:117862-130019 GCA_000404065.3 Pinus taeda | reverse complement strand
TCAGAAGTCTCATGCCCACAAGAGTTGAGCACAGTGGTTAACGCCATGATCGGTGGTCAACTGAGGCAATCTGCAACATTATTGGTGTTGCCCTTCTTATACTTGATATTCAAGTGGAACTATTGCAGGTATGTAGACCACTTCTAATGGCGATCATTTTGCAATTTCCCTTGCGTCTGTATGAACTGTAGAGGTTGGTGGTCTGTGTAGATGACCATTTCCTTCCCCAAAATGTAATGCTTCCATTGTCGGCAGGCCTGCGCAATGGAATACATCTCTTTATCATAAGTGGGATACTTCCGGACTATTTCTGAAAGTGTTTCATTATGATATGCCACTGGATGCCCATATTGAGTGAGGATTGCCCCAATAGCATAGTCAGAGGCATCTGTCTCGACCTCAAATGGTTGTTGTAAATCTAGTAACGCAAGCACTGGTGCCATGCAGAGGTGATCTTTCAACTTTATGAATGCCTTCTATTGAGATTCAGACCAAAAGAATTTTGCTTTCGCCCCGTCCTTGGTGACTTGACTCAAGGGCCAAGTGATATGAGAAAACCCCAACACAAACCTGCGGTAGAAGTTGGCAAGACCTATAAAGCTGCAGAGCTCTATCAAAGTGGTTGGAGAGGACCAATCCCGAATGACTTGGACCTTGGCTAGATCCACATGCACCCCCAGTTCATCAACAATGTATCCTAGATACTGAACCCGGGTCATGCAAAAAGTGCATTTCTCCAAATTGGCACATATCTTGTGTTGCCGCAGTGTTTGGAGAACCTGTCGGATGTGGTGGAGGTGCTCTTCCCAACTCTGGCTGAATATCAGAATGTCATCTAAGTATACCACTACAAATGAGTTGGTGAATGGCCGCAAGATGTCATCCATTAGCCTCATGAAGGTTGTAGGACCATTTGTCAATCTGAATGATATAACCAACCATTCGAAAAGGCCCTCCTTGGCTTTGAAGGTAGTCTTCCACACATCAGAGGGTTTGATTAGTACCTGGTGATATCCCGACTTTAGATCGATCTTGCTGAAATATTTCACCCCCTTTAGCTGATCCAGGAGGTCATCAATCCACGAGATCGGGTACCTATTACGGATAGTGATCTTATTCAGTGCCTAATAGTCAATACAGAGTCTCCAATTCCCATCCTTCTTTTGTACCAACATGATCGGGCTCCCACAAGGCAATGAACTCATACGGATGTGACCTTTCTGCAGGAGCTCCTGAATCTACCTATTGATTTCATTATTCTCGAGAATGGAGCGCCGATAAATTGGTCCATTGGGTAGTGGCGCACCTGGGGTTAGATCGATGGAGTGCTTGACCTGATAGTGCAAAGGAACCCCTACGGGGGAGGTGAAGATGTCCCCATACTCCTCCACGACCTTGTCCATCTGTAGTTGTCGTGCAGAGGGGCCCTGTCTGGAGGCTGTGGCCACTATCTTCTTCTTTCCTTGAGGGCGTATCATCAGGAAACAAATTTCCCGATTTTGGAAATGAGCTTACTGCATTGTTTTGCAGTAGTCAAAGAGATGGCGGTAGGCGGTGCTACCTTTGGTATCCTGTACAACTTATTTCCCAATGTAATAATAACAGCACGGAGCCTTGATTCATACACAGCATGTCGCTTCCACAAGTATGGTTGTCCTAATAATACATCACAAACTTCAAGGGGAGCAATGTCACACAATACCTCATCCGTGAAGGGCTTGATGTTGTATGGAAGGCGAAACTACTGGCTCACACAAAGATCCCATCCTTGGTGAAGCCACCTGATGGTGTATGGTTGTGGATGTGCTGTGGTCGGTAAGTCCAACTGCTTCACGACCTCTACCGAAATGAGGTTCTTTTGGCTCCCGCTATCGATAATGAATTGTAGCAAGGAGCCCTTTACCCACATCTGGGAGTGGAAGAGACGCTCCTCCTCCTCTGGATCTTCAGGTTCATTTTTCTGGATCTTGGCAGTAGCAACAGTGGCATTGGGATCTGCATCAATGATCTGCTTCCCCTTGTCATTCCCCTTGTCATGTTCTGACTCAGAGTTGGAACATGCATCTAATTCTGAAACCTTTAGCTCAACCACCAGTGACTGCTTGGCCCAACACTCACTTGTGTTGTGAGTGGAGCTCTTATGGAACTCACACCATTTTCCCGTGTCCTTTTTCGGCTTCGTGGTACTGTTCTTTTCTTGTAGCTTTGGCAAGTTGTCTTGGGTTGCCTTGCCTTGGCTTTTTCTTTTATTCTATGGTTTAGGGGCACCTTTCCCTTGCTTTGGATTCGCAGATCCAAAGTCTTGCTTCTTTTGTTTAAACTTCTGCTCGACCTTGACGGCATATCGATATGTTGTGCCAAGCGAGGAGATGTTCAGGAATTCTATTTCTTCCTAGATGTACTTGTGCAGGCAGCCGCAGTATTTGAGTATCAAATGCTTCTCTGAATCCTTGATACCCAACTTTGTATGAGGGGTATGGAAAAGATTGGTGAACTTCGGCACGTCTTGGTCCTTTCCCTGCCGCAGCGTGGTCCACTTTATGTATTCATCCTCATAGCTTCCAACAGGGTAGTACTGCTCCTTGATGGCATCCTAGAATGAATTCCAGGTGGGTGCGACTGAAAATAGTGAGCCGGTACTTTCATCCTTCTGCTCGCAGTAGGTTTCCCACCAGTCCTTGACGTGGGGGGTTGCTTTAGGAAGAGCGAAAATAATCTTTTCCTGACTCGAAAATCCATGAACAGAAAATCCTCTAGTAGATTTAACCATTTATCTACGGCATTTGCGTCTATCTGACCCTCAAATATGGGGATTTCAAAATTAACTTGTACCTTAAAGGGCGTGGCATTTCCATAGTGGCCGCTGGAAGCTGATGCGTCGCTTCTGGGTAGCCGCTGAAGGATCTGGGCAAAGTTGTCCATCATCGCGTTCCGTTGTCGCTCGAGGGCTTCTTCGAGCAAGATTTTGATAGGATCTCCTGCCCCCTCATCTTTCTTCCCATCTACCATGGGAGTTCGTCGGGATTTGTGAGGCTAGTCTTGCAAAGGTTCGACCAGTTCAAGCCCTAACTCCTTATATCCCGACCTCGTTGGGGACATGCAAAGAAAAACAGAGGACAAGCAGACCGCTCTGATACCACTGATCCAGACTTAAACAGGAATGCAACAAATTACAGAGATAACCATAAACACAGATATGCAATGGAAATAATACTTCATTTCATTAATGTAAAATACTGAAATATGCTTACAAACAGTAATGGAAATAAACCAGCTAGGGCGATGGTAGCTTATCTATAAGAAGAGATGTGGTGGCTACATGCCTCTGAACTATGTCACAATGAGGCTTGAAGGCCTATTTATTTTTGAGAAACAATGGAAAACCCTTAACATTCTAAAACCCAACCCTAGAAGATGAAACGCCAAACTGTGGGCCCCGTTTGGGTAAATTGGTACATCAACTTCCCGAGGTCGTAACTTTGGCATACAATCTCTGTTTGACGCGTACAATAGCTCGTTAGAAAGATCTATCCGAGAACTACAATTTTGGGAAGGGCAACATCAGTCCATGGACCCATGTTTCCCCCATATTTCTCAAAAAACGTCGTTTAGGGCCTCAAAACGGCTCCGGAAGTTCAGGACCCAAAAAACTGCTAAAAATAGTAAGTTGTGCTGCCATTAAGGAAGCTGAAAATGCTGAGAGAAACAATGGTGGGGGTCCAGGTGGACTTGGCAGGTGGCCACCAAGATCCACCTAGATCATATGGCCACCTAAAGGTCTTATGAGGACAAGAGTTAGGAACTCTAGTTAGAACCACATTTAGGGGTTGACTAAGGCAGTTTACAGCATGACTGTTTCTACTCTTTGTGTATTTGATGTTCAAATGGAATTATTGCAGGTCTTGGAGTTGGAAGTTTGGAACTTATATGCTTGTGATCAATGTTTAGTATGTGGCAGTGAAGTCATAGTCACTATTCTATAATTGTGGCCACCTAGAGGTCTTATGACCACAAGAGTTAGTAACTCTAGTTATCACCACAATTAGGGGTTGATTGAGGTATTTTGCAACATGAATTTTGCTACCCTTCGTGTATTTGATGTTCAAGTGGAATTATTGTAGGTATGTGGACAATTTTTTATGGCAGTTATTCTGTAACTTTTCTTGTGTTTGCATAAATTTTGGAGGCTTGTGATTAGTGTGGATGACTGTCTCCTTCCCCAAAATATAACGCTTCCACTGTTGACATGCTTGCACGATGACATACATATCCTTGTCATAGGTGGGGTATCTCTAGATGATATCATAGAGTGTTTTACAATGATGGACCATTAGATGTCATTGTCGAGTGAGAACTACATCGATAGCATAGGCAGAGGAATCTATCTCAATATGAAATGGTTGTTGCGGGTATGGAAGTGCGAGGACTAGTGTAGATCAAAGGATATGTTTCAAATCCTTAAAAATATTTCTATTATGACTTAGACCAAGAAAAAATTTATTTTACCCACCCTTAGTCACTTGAATTAAGGGCTAAGCAATATGAGAGAACCCTAAGAAGAACCTTCAATATAAGTTAGTAAGGCCCAAGAAGCTATGGAGCTCTATTAGAGTCGTTGAGGCTAGCAAATATTGAATGACTTGTGTCTTGGATATGTCCACATGCACCCCATTTTCATCCGCAATGTATCCCAAATATTGAATTCTATACATGCCAAATGAGCATTTCTCCATATTGGCATACAATTTGTGTTGATGTAAAGGTGCTCAGGGTCTACTGAATATGCTTTAAATGTTCTACCTAAGTTCTAGTAAAGATGAGGATGTCATCCAAATATACATAGAAAAAGAGTTTGTGAACAATCGTAAGAAATCGTCCATCATATCCTCATGAAAATTTTTGGAGAATTAGTCAATGAAAAGGACATGTCAAACTACTCAAAAAGGTCTTCTTTAGATTTGACATTTATCTTCCATACATCAATTTTTGAAAATACAATTTGATGGTCACTTGAATTTAGATCAACCTTATTAAAGAACTTGGAAACCTAAAGTTTATTATGAAGATCATCAGTCACGAGGATCAAGTATTTGTTCTTGATTTCAATTTTGTTTAGGGCTCTATAATCAATGTAGAGTCCCCATGTCTCATCCTTCTTTCATACCGACATAATTAGACTCTTGCAAGGTGTGGAGCTCAGTCAAATGTGACCCTTTTGGATGAGATCACGAATCTAACATTTTTATTTCCTCATTCTCCAAGAGATATCATCTATATATTGGGCCATTAGGTAAAGGAGCACCATGTAAAAAGTCAATTGAGTGTTTGACCAAGAAATGCAGAGGTATCCATATAGGTAGAGTGAAGATATATTTATGTATCTCTATAATCTTGTCTACTTACTTCTATGGTGTAGAGTGGCCCCATCCTTAAGTTGTGGTGATCGCAATGACCTTCCTTCCACCTTCTAACCAAACCATAAAGGGACAAAATTTGTAGTTTGAGAAATTAACTTTCAACATTATTTTGTTGAGGTCAATGAAATTGCAATAGTTGGAACTACCTCTCGTACCCTATAGAGCTAACCTCTTAGAGTAACAATGCCACTATGGGGTTGATACTCATAAACAACATGAAATTTCCACATATAAGGTTGTCCTAAGATAACATCACAAACTTCAAGTGGGGAAAACCACACAATTCTTCATCTTTGAATGGTTTGATGCCATAGGATAGGCAACATTATTGGTTGACACGAATGTCTCATCCATGGTTCAATCAAATAATGGAGTATGGTTGGGGGTGTGGCACTATTAGTAGCTTCAGTCTCTTAATGACCTTAGCTAAGATCAAGTTCTTCTTTCTCCCACTATCAACGATGAAATGTTATGGGATTCCCTCCACCCACATCTATGAAGGGGAGGCACTCCCCCTCTTTAGGCTCCTCTAACTCTTCTAGTTGTATATTTGTGATTGTGATGGTAGTGTTGGGTTTTTGCAATGATGATCCACTTTCTTTTATCCGGTTTAGAATCAGAATTTTTTTTTTCTCGGTAAACTGTCTAAATATCTATTATATGTACAAGTGTGAAATTACATGCAGAGTAGCTGGACATAACAGCATTTCCATGGCCATCACAGGTGCCATGGATGATACAGACCGACTCAAAATCTCCCACGCAGGGGAGGCATTCATCATGAGTTCCTCTGAGAGGCCGACATAGGCACTAAACTGATCCCAAAATGACAAAATGATAGAACTGAGGCCCAAAACTGATCCAGCCCACGCAGGGGCTGTCTTCTCTGGCCTGCTTGGGTTTGCTACTATTCCAACGCAAAGACATTGACCATGACCATACAGACTTGACATATATCAAAAACAACGAGAAACCAAAACGAGATCTGACCCGAACCATAAAGAGCAATAGTAAACAGATGACTGGACCTGAAATGGGAGAGGTTGGTCGCGTCTGGAGTTCGCAGCGGAGGGTTATACATCCCCAGGAGGCTTCTCCTCCTCAATTGTACGCCATCCTTGCCCCTCAGGAATACCCTCCCACATGGCTGCCCACTTGGCATCGTCTGGAGCCTTCGCTGACTGGGAGGTAGAGGTGTCGACCATGACCGCCTTCCCTGAGGTCGTGGCCTCGCTTGGTGGAGGTGGCAAGGGATGTTCATGACCAGGGTTATCTGGGGGAGGATCTTCCCCTCCTGGGGGTGACCCCTCGCCTGCCTCTTCTGGGATTTGCGTGTCCCCCGCCTTCCCCAGGGTGAAGACCACCGAACCAAATGCCGGGAGGGCTGGCCCCTCCATGCTCGCCCCGCTGACTTCCACATGTTGCTCAGCATGAAGAGGCGCTACCCCGGCTCGACGATGGCAGTAGCAACAGCAACAATGGTGGTGCTCCCGTTCTGCTCCTCCGCTTCCACGACCCCTGCCCGAGCCCCAAGCTGACCCCCTCCGACTAGGCTGCCGGTTGCGAAGCCTGGCCATGGATGTTTCGTCCACCCCTTGCAGATTGTCTTGGTGTTCCTCTGTAACCTTCCCCAAAGCTTCCCAAATCTCCTCCTTCTCCTTTGAATTGGCCACCCTTGACTCAGACAACGTCCTTCTGCCTGCAGAGTTCGTCTTTGAATCAGCCCCCAATGCCTCAGACCTCTCCCTTCCTCCCTCAGAGTTCGCCGCCCGAACCTCTGAGATTGTTCCTTTGCTGACTGTGGCTCTATCGAGATTCTGAGAGCCGTCCCAGAGGGCAGCCTGTGATGGCTTGCTCCTCGACCAGCGATCGGCTTTCCCCCACAGCGGAGCTCTCGGCCTCCAAATCCTAGCCTGACAGTTAAATTCAGGAAGCAATGGCCTGTTGCCGTCCCCGGCCAGATATATAACACCACCCCAGTGTTCTGAACGTCCTCCAAGCTCCGCCATCCTGTCAACCATGCCGGCAATGAATGCCCTGAGCTACCACCTCGCCAAATGAACCCTTTGACGGCTAATGTGCTGGGGGAATTAAACCGTATGGTTCGTGGCATGGTGCATCACATGGGAGCCATGTGGCTCGTCCTCCCGAGTTCTGTTGTCACCCGCATCCGGGGGGTTTAGAATCAGAATTAAAGATATAGTCTATTTCCTTTTATTTAAGCTTCACCAACAATGATTTCTTCAAGTGGCATTCATTAATGTAGTTCTAGGAGATTTTGTGGAACCCCCGCCACTTTTCAAAGTCCTTTCTTGACTTCCCATTACCCTTCTTTGCTTATGACTAGGGATGGTTGTCTTGAGGTTGGCTATCCTTTCTTTGTCCATTTTTCTATGAGTTTGGGCTGCATCTTTCAAGCTTCTTTTGCAAAGGATTTGCAAACCCAAACTCTTACTTATTCCTTTGCTTCAATTTCTACTCAATTTTGACAACATATCAATAAGTGGCTCCTAGTGAGGATATGTCCAAGAAATCCTTTTTTATTTGGATGTACTTGTGTACCACTATGATTCTTTCAGAACTAGCTACCACTCATAGTCTTTTATACCTAGATTAGAGCATCAAGTATACAAAATATTGGTGTGCTCCAACACTCTCTGGTCTCTCTCATGTCGCAAGGTTATCCATCTCATGTAGCGATCATCATAGTTCCCGGTAAGGTAGAATTATTCCTTAAGGACATCAATAAAAACTTCCCAAGTGGGTTTTGCCTTGAATATCATAAACTCATCCTCATTTTATCTCTCTCAGTAACCTTCCTACCAATCTTTGACATGCGGAAGGGATTTCAGGGGAATAAAGATGATCTTTTCATTATTAGAAAAATGTTGGACATAGTAATTACCCTCTAATATATTTAATCATTTCTCTAAAGCATATACATCCACTTTGGATTTAAAGAAGGGGATATAAATGTTAACTTGTACCTTGAAGGGTCTCACGCCTCCAAAATTACCACTAATTGAAGGTGCCTCAACTGTTATTGAAAGTCATCAAAGGATCTAGGAAATATTGTCCATCATCTCATTCCTTTGTCATGTGTGTGCTTCCTTAAGCAACAAAATGATAAGATCTTCCACTCCATAATCTTTGTTTTCTTTTTCCATGGGAGGTTGCTTGGGTTGGTGAGAGAAATCATTCCTACGTGAAACTAGCTTCAGACATAACTCTTTATACCATGACCTCATTAGGGACATGCATCGATAAACAACATGGAGCATATTGCTCTAATACCAATGATCCAGGTTGTATGAGGAATGAAATGAAAGGCATGAAACGAAATGAAACATGCACATATAGAAATATAATAAAAATCACATTAATGTGGCCAAAACCCCAACTTCTACTAATAATGAAATAGCAAAACTATGTAGAACACACACTGGTTAGAATGGCGATAGTTATCTCTAAATAGAGTGAGATGGCGGCTACATGCATTTGCAAAAGCTATTACAAGAGGCGAGAAAATGGCCTTTCAACATAAAAAATAAAAATAAAATAAATCAACAATAATAATAATAATAAACCCCAAATGTTCAAAACTCTAACCCTAGGAGATGAAAAACCAAAAGGTTTGTGGGTCCCAAGGTGGTTGGTACATCAACTTCCTAGGGGCTTAACTTTTGGATAATATATTCATTTGGGGTGCACAATAGCCCGTTGGAAAGAACCACCCAAGGAATACAACTTTTGACCAAGGCTAAGGAAAGTAAGGACAATCTCTAGCCCCATAAATTGGCAAAAAACATCATTTAGGGCCTCAAAATGATCTCAGAAGTTTGAGACTCAAAAAACCACAAAGAATGCAAAGATAAAGAACCATTAAGTTAATCAAAGAGATAGGCGGTCACTAATATCCACTTGGATCACTCATTTTTTCTTAATAAAATTTGGTTATTGCATGGAGAGGCGCTCTACAACCTAGTATGGGTTAGACGTGTAGGCATTAGATGTTAGTTGTGTAGGTGTTAGATGTTAGATGTGAATATTTTTTAAATGTCGAGCTCATAATTATACATATGTTATGTTATGTAAACACTTTGACTTGGTCAAATTACATAAAAAATAAATAAATAAATAAATATAAAATTGAGATAAAATAGTAAACTTACCATAGGTTTTTGGGCTCTAGGTTTTGCAACCCATGGTTTTTCCCATGGTATTCTTCTCTAATAGTCAAATTAATATATATATTAAAAAATGATAATTAATATTTTATCGCACTCTCCAACCATGGTTTTTGACAAGTCAAATTAGATAAAAATTAAAATTAAATTAAATAAAAAAATTAATGTAATGCAAACACTTGAACTAGTTCAAAAATAGAATAAAAATAGCGCTATAAAAATAAAATAATAATAAACATAAAAATGGCTCATGGTATTGACCCATATTATTGAGAACTTATGGTATTTACCCTTGCTATTCAGGTGGAATATAGCCTATTTAAAGGGGAAATTAAACCAACCTAGATCCATCTTAACTTTGGATCTACCAAGCGCTAACAGGGATCAAATCTCTTGATATGCAAACCCTTTTTCGAGTAAAAAGAGATTTGATCCCTCTAGGCGCTTGATAGATCTGAAGTTAAGATGGATCTAGGTTGGTTTTAATAAATTTGAGATAAAATAATAAATTTATGGATCGAAGGGCTCGAGGTTATCATAACCCATGGTTTTGTCCATGGTATTCTTCTCTAATGGTCAAAATGGTCAAATTAGATTGAAAAGGTAAAATTTAAATAAATAAATAAATAAATAATTTTGGTATGTAAGCACCCACTGGAACCAGTGACCTATTGCCAGGAGTGCCTTAATAGTGCACCCATTCACCATCAATCCAAAGCCCCATGGGCCTAAATAAAAATAGAAATAATAATAAATAATAATTAAAATAAAATTGAGATAAAATCTTAAATTTACAGATGAAGGTTTTTGGGCTCCAGGTATTCACAACCCTTGATTATGCCCATGGTATTCTTCTCTAATGTATCCTATTTTAAGGTATTATTCACTAACGTGAGAAATAGATTGCAATTAAATCTTTTAGTTAGACCAAAATAAATCCTAATTTACACAACAACAATTTGCATATATGATTTGGCAACGATAACCACTCAATAAATGCACATTACATGAAGACTTTGTAGTTATGTCGATGCATGTCTTCTAGGCAAAACTTGGTAAAAACAACCTTGCTCACTTTGTTATATAGCCTTCAAAGGTTAGACTTTTTGAGGTTGTTTTGTATGTTATTCATTTTGTATGTTTGAAATTTTACTCTTGAGTGTGAAGAGAAACATGAGCACGAAAAAAAAATTCTTGTGCATGTAGTCCTACATTTTGTTTATATTTTCTTGTCTACATTAAAATTTATTGGAGTTTCTCAAGTTAGACTATGTTAACCGTTGGTTTTAACTTCCACATGGATCACTGGAATTAGATGTTCATGACAACTTAGTTTAGATACAATTGTTATTGAGTTCATTTAGAAGATTGAATAATAACATTAAAAATAAGATTAAACCAAGGATAGTTAATATCTTCTATATATTCTTATTGGGTTTTATAGTATAACAAAGAAGCTTATTATATCAAACCAACCTAGATCCATCTTAACTTCAGATCTATTAAGCACCGAGAGGATCAAATCTCTTGAGGTGCAAACATTTTCTCAAGTTTTACACTCAAAAAAAGATTTGCACCATGAGAGATTTGATTCCTCTAGGCACTTGATAGATTCGGAGTTAAGATGGATCTAGGCTGGTAGCTTCCCACCCATTTAGATGAGAAATATATATATATATATATATATATATATATAGGCAAAAATCGACCTTAGCAAAGTCTCTGACTCAATACTTCCTAGGAGTCCCGCCACTTTAGGTTCATATATGCATAAGAGTGCACATGCGCAGGCTTGTCAAACTCGACCTAAGACAGAATAACACATAGCTTTAGAAAGAGAGAGATCTGAAAACACAGACTTGAATGCCCAAATGGCAATACATTTTCCTTATTTATAGGATTTCAGGAGAGCATTAGGTATCTTCTCGAAATCTAACCTATCTACATAAAGTGTACGAACTATAGATCTCAAATCTAAACTTTTCCGTAGATTTTCTAAAATGTGGGTCAAGTCCCACCAAAAGTCAGAGAAGTGCTCCGAGTTTTAGATATTCATCCGGAAAGTTAATCTAAGGTTCTACTTTGGAGGACAAATCCCTCCACTTAGTGATCCAGGTGGATGTTGGTGGCCACCCACCTATCCCATTTGGACCCCCGCAATTGTCTCTTTCAGCATTTTCAGTTTCCGTAATTGTAGCACAATTTACTATTTTTAGCAGTTTTTCGGGTCCTGAACTTCCGGAGCCGTTTTGAGGCTCTAAATGACGTTTTTTGGGAAATCTGGGGGCAACATGGGTCCATGGACCGATGTTGCCCTTCCCAAAGTGGTATTCTCGGATAGATCTTTCTAACGAGCTATCGTACGCGTCAAACGGAGATCATATGCCAAAGTTACGACCCTGGGAAATTGATGTACCAATTTACCCAAACGGGGCCCATAATTTGGCGTTTCATCTTCTAAGGTTAGGTTTTGGGATGTGAAGGGTTTTTCATTGTTTCTCAACAATAAATAGGCCTTCGAGCCTCATTGTAACACAGTTCAGAGGCATGTAG